>JAVQJD010103322.1:0-64459 GCA_036023655.1 Nannoperca australis | reverse complement strand
TCCCGACAGCAACACCTTTCAGTGCTGGAGATTCAAAAATACTTTCCTCATGAAAACAGAAACAGGCTCTAACATTACTGTACAGTGTAAAGTTTGTTTACCAGGAGAAAATGCTGTCAACATTAAAATGCTCGATGTCAAACCTGAGGAAACATCTACAGGTCAGTTCCTGTGACCGCATTCAGTCACAAAATAAAGTTTCCTAGGCCTCCCTCTCGTCTCACCACGTAATGTAGCTCTATATTTAGCTCGCTGTCCGTGTAGTAGCTGTACATTTAGGTTTAATCTTCATTAATGACAGATTTATTGCTAGCTAGTAGCTAGCTAACAGACGCCTTTAGCAGAGCTGCTCCTCCGTTTATAAACGCCTGGATAGAAACTGTTAGAAGCTCACGGTGGTCCTCCATGAATAGTGACTGTTCACCCATGAACATTTACTTACTGTTTTTATTAAATACTGACTCAGAGAGGTCATTATGTTGTTTAGGTTAGGTTAGGTTTACCTAAATGATGTGATGCTAACTATGCTACATGCTGTGCTTTTTGCTGACACACAACGACACTTGTTGCCAGTTTGGCCTGTTAGTGAAGGACGAGGCAGATTCTCCCTGAAACCTCTCGTGTCGTGTTCTTCTTCACTAAATCAAAATGAACCGTAGCGCCACCTAGTGGACACATCTGAGTATATTACTAGTGGTTCGGCCTGGATGTGATTTGACTTCTCCAAATTATATTTAATATAAAACACACATTAACATGGTTGATCATTGGGTGTAAACTATATTCTATATAGAATATCACTTTATTTCATAATAATAATAACATGCATATGTTAGGCTACACTGGGGGAGACAGTAATCTGTGTGGAGAACTGTTGGGAGGTTTACACTGCCTGGTTTAAATGTAGATTTTAGGACTTTTCAGCTTTATTGCCCAGTTTAAAACATTTGTTAAAGTAAAGTAATCAAAAAGTAATCAAATGTAATAAGTTACATTACTTTAATGAAGTAATTAAAATAGTTACATTACTTATTACTTCTTAAACAGGCTAACTAGTAATCTGTAACCTATTACATTTCAAAAGTAACCTTCCCAACACTGTCCTCAACACAGATTTGACAACAAACCAAATCCCTTGTGCCTCTGCATCTTAAGCTCCTCACTGTGTGTGTTATTGTCGTCCGGATAATGCAGACGCCGGCTCCTTGCTATACGTGGTCCAGCAGCAGCCTCTGGGCTCTATCCAGTGGTCTGTGGTGGCGTCGAACCTGAGGGAGACCAACTACACCGTCACCTCCCTGTCCAAGGGAGTCCGCTACGCTTTCAGAGTCCTGGCGTCCACCGGCAAGACGTCGAGCAAACCATCACCCTCTACGGACCTGGTCCAGCTGCTGGACAGAGGTAACAAAGCTGAGGGAGGCTACGTTGCCCACACTGCGCGTGCTTAGATCTTTGATGATATTTTATATTATATATATTATATATAATATAAAATATCATTACCTTATCATTACCTTATCTTACCCCTGCAGGACCCTATATGAGGAAAGCACCAGTCATTTTGGAAAAACCTGACATTGTTTATGTGGTTGAGAACCAGCCGGCGAGCATCATCATCACGCTGAACCATGTGCATGCAGTTGTCACCTGGAAAAGGTTGGTTCTTTTAAGTGCTAATACACCAGCCTGGAAGATAAGACGAGTTGTGGATCTTTGTTTGAACACTGGAACAGTGTCTGAAGGACATGACGCTAATTTCAAACAAAGCACCGCTGTGCAGTGCTTCATATTGCTTTGATTTAATTTAGCATCAGGCACATTCTCTGAAGAGCTCAGGCATTTCTCACGTCCAAGCTTTGTTCTTTGTCTGCAGGGTCATGTTGTGGTGTCCTTGTTCCAAAAAATGTACTTTTACTTTGCAGTAAAAATGCACGTCTACATTCACATGTGTGTATCATATATAGAAGCATTAATATGTCAATTAATGTCAATATCATGTAGAGTTTTGAGGTAAAGGGCTCTAGTCTTGATTTCTTTTCTAAGCTTTAACTGTGATACACTGCCTCTGTCTTCCCCAGGAGGGGGGTGGTGTTGGCCAACAGACCGGGCATGTACGAGATGAGCATGCCAGACGACGACCAACACACCCTGAAGCTCCAGCGAGTCAGGAGCACAGACATCGGTCAGTTAGTGGTCACGGCCAGCAACCAGTTTGGCAGCGACCTCTGCACGGTCACTCTGGCCATGGCAGGTCAGTTTAGTTCAGTATATATATGTATATATATATATATATATATATATGAGGGAAATAACTTTAAATTGCCTGAAGAGAGCAAGTAATTACTTTCATGCATTTTCTTGCCATACATTATTTAAATGTTACTGTTACTTTCTTTCATAGTGCCTCCTAAGTTTGAAACCATCATGGAGGATGTAGACGTGCACATTGGGGAGACGTGCCGGCTGGCTGTTGTGGTTGAAGGGAAACCAGACCCAGATATTCTGTGGTATAAGGTATGATGTTTGAGAGTGGAAGAATTAACATTGTGATTTTCTGATATGCCAGAATATCTAGACAGACATTGGATAATGTTTCCTTTTGTATTGGTGCAGCACAACAACCAGGAAGTTACATCTGCTAGAAAACATGTGACATTAAAATCAGTATCTTTAGTGTAGTGTAAAACCATATTAATAGTTGATTGGTCTGTTGCAGGATGACGATCTTCTCTCTGAGAGCAGCCACTTCACATTTGTGTACGATGACCCAGAATACTCCCTTGTTGTCCTGAACGCCCACCCTGAACACTCTGGCGTTTACACCTGCACTGCGAAGAACCTGGCCGGCTCCAACTCCTGCAAGGCTGAACTCACAGTTCATACAGGTCTGCAGTCCAACAAACATCAACAATACTGTAGACAGATGCATCCTAGAATTATTATTCTGTGTGACTAAAGACTAAGAAAGATACGAGGAGGTAGCATCTTTTCATGATACATTCTCAGTCAGGTTTGGATTGAGAATAAATCAAATTGTGATATGATGAGAATTTAAAGATGAAAACAGGCGTTTCCTGCATTTGCTGATGCAGTACACACCAATGTGAGCTCCTTGTTGTTGAAAATTGCACCTCTACACCATATGGGCGGGACCACAAGGTGTTTTATGACTACAATATGAAACCATCTGTCACTATGCTGGGACACATGTACAGCCAAACACACACACACACACACACACACAATATAAATGCCTTTGTCTGTGCTCCCTGCAGAGCGGAAAGAAGCAGCAGAGCCAATGGAGGACGAGGGGACCATTCTGAGAACGATGAGGCGTTTGACGGATTACTATGATATCCACAAAGAGATAGGGAGGTGAGTGCGTGTCACTGGCCACACACTCATGCTGTCTCGTGCCCCTTCACACACAGCGAGTACATCAGCATTAATGCCGAGCGCTGGGCTGTGGGAGGGGTGGAGGGCCGGGAGTCGCACATGCTTAACAACAGCAGACAGAGAGGAGAGATGAGTCACCAGCCTGAGTGGAGTGAATACATTAGCTGACAGATGATTTGCTTTGGTCTGACTTAGTGGAGACAGACATTTACAGCCAATTGTGATTGGAAAGGTGGAATAGGCTGTGGACGTGTTTTGGTTGTTTAACAGAGCAGCAAACACCACATAAAACACCCAGGGAGCAATGAGCATGCCTTTCTTTTTGTCCCTCCATCCTCTGTTTAGAGTGCTACCTCTTGCAAAGAAGAATGTATTATAGGATGTATAATAATAATAGTTTCTACAGGTTTTAACATTAGTTAACCTTCATTTGAGGATCCTCGGTCCCTGTTGTTGAGCTCAAGCTTCAAATAGCACTACTTAATACTAAACACAAAAAACAACGTGTCATAACCTCTTATTTCATTTAATTACTTAATTAATTCTTAATTCTATTATTTCAATTTCACTTCATATCATTTTTTCACTGTTGGGTGTGGTTACAGGTGCCACAGTGCTGGTCAAACACATTTCAAACTATTAAACAGAGACAGCAGTTAACCTCCTCTTTTCCTATTTCAATATGAAAGTTATATTTTGATCTGTCCCCTGTAACGAGGTCACTCCTTTGTGAAAAATATTTTGAAATAATTTAATATTGTTTAGTTTGAAATGAACGTAAAAACCGTACACTGTGTCTTTGGTATGTATTAAACCCAACATGCTGCCACTGTTTGATGCAGGGGTGCCATCTCCTATGTGAAGAGGGTGACTCAGAAGAAGGGGAAGGCAGAGTTTGCTGCTAAGTTCATTTCTGCGCGAGGGAAGAGGAAAGCTTTGGCCCTTAGAGAGATGGACCTGCTGTCTGAGCTGGACAACCAGAGGATTCTCTACTTCCATGATGCCTTTGAGAAGAGGAACGTAGTGGTGCTCATCACAGAGCTGTATCCTTCCAGTGCAATTTTATTTTCATGTTGTAAACATGTTGCTTTATTATGCTGTTTCTGTTAGTGTCACAACAGAACAGGTTTTTTAGTCTCAATAAGGGCAATATATATTCATATCCTGAAGGCACTGCCTTTCCTGCAGTACTGTTTTAATCTGCTTCGTTGTCGACCAAAAGTGCACTTAAATGCACCTCAAGGACACTAAAGATCCAAAGCATTAATCCTAATGTGTTCTGCAATCCCCTGGAGGCATGAATGAAGCTTTCACTCTCTGATTCATCAGCGATGAGTGGAATTAACGAGAGATCAGATGTGTGGGAGTTTTGCTCATTTATAATTCATTTCACATGCACCTACCACTTGGACTGTGCAGTCAAGTCACAGCTCAGTTTTTGTTGCCTCAACTGTTGTGTGAAGATGTCACGAGGAGATGCTGGAAAGGATGGCCAGAAAAACAACAGTGAAGGAACTGGAGGTGTGTGCTTCTGCAGACTGCACTGCGCTATCATTATGTAACATGACTTCTCAGTTCATTCCCTTATGTTTCTTCTGCAGATCCGCTGTAGTGTTCAGCAGGTTTTGGAGGGTCTTCGTTATATTCACCAAAAAAACATTGCCCACCTTGATATAAAGGTATCTGTCCATTCCAGCTTTGGTGCTGCATCAAATGTATTGATAAAGATTTTTTTTTATTTCTATGGAACTAACTTTGTTTTTGGGTTACCCCCCCAGCCTGAAAATATTTTAATGGCACGTCCTGGGAGTGACCAGATCCGCATTTGTGACTTTGGCAATGCATTAAAATTGGAGGCGTCCGAGGAGCACTACTGCAAATACGGCACGCCAGAATATGTTGCACCAGAGATTGTTAACCAAAGCCCCGTCTCCATGGCAACAGACATATGGTGAGCCACCTGTTCTCCAGCGTGGAGATTACACACTGCAGGAAGTACTTTGCCTGCTGCAACTAAATAAAATCTGTCTTTTGTGTTTTTACCAAAAATCTTTCCCTGTCCTGCTCTCCCACAGGCCTGTTGGTGTCATCACTTACCTCTGGTATGTTATATAGATTTTTTCACATTATATGTATTTGTATAGTTTCAACATACTAACAATCAAAAGAATTCCATGTTTTCTCTTTTTTTCAGCCTAACGGGCGTGTCTCCCTTTGCTGGTGAGAATGACAGAGCCACTGCCTTAAACATCCGTAACTACAATGTGGCATTTGAGGAAAGCATGTTTTCTGACCTCTGCAAAGAAGCAAAGGGATTTGTCATCAAACTGTTGGTGGTGGACAGACTGTAAGTATCTCGAAGACTCAGTCCTTTCAACCTTTTGACCAACCATCATTTGTCTAAACGGTAGCACTCTTCTTCCTCATATGCATATTATCCCCCTCCCTTAGGAGGCCCAGTGCCATTGAGTGCCTTCGACATCCTTGGTTCAAGGTGAGTATCTATATATATCACCCAGCCTCAAACTTTTCATTGTGCCATAGGATTTGTATTTACATCCCCACTTAGGTTAATGGTAACCCCCCTCTTTTTGTCTTGTAGTCACCAACGAACAAGAGCCTCAGCACGGCTATGCTAAAGCAAGTTCTGTCTAGAAGGCGATGGCAGGTAAGCCACTGTGGATGACGTATAGGTAGACATGCATTTAGTATGGGGAATACTGATACACATAAAGACTGCAGGGGCTGATTCCCAGAGAGTGAGTAAGCCTGGAAGGTCTTTTAGTCTATTTCAGCCGAGGCCAACAAACTCTATCAGTCAGACAAGTATTTCCTGACAGTAAATTGATCAGTTTAGGAAACCACCTTCACTTCACAAAGGACAGTATTTATAAAAAAGAATAAAGCGTATCCTCTGTAGTCCTATTTGAGGAGAAGTTTATAAGAAGACGAGAAGACGTTATCACCAATTTCAGGAGTTGTGTTAGACCAACATAAAACTCACATATGAACCGGGACCTCAGTACTTCATTTCGTACAATAGCATGAAAGTGTGACTTGTATGACAATAAAGAATCTTGAAGCAAGTTAAAAGCTGCGTTAGATAGCTCATGTTTTCAGTCTCACAGCTGTATTATTGACTCTGACTGAAGACTTTGCATATAAAGTAGGGAAATGAAATGAAGAAATAAACTCTCTCACACTTTTTTCTATCTGCTTCTTTTCAGCGTTCCCTCATCAGCTACAAATCCAAGATGGTGATGCGTTCGATCCCCGAGCTTTTGAACGACTCAACCAGCCACGTCTCCATTGCTGTGGCCCGGCATTTAAAAGAAGGCTCCCCGCCACCCTCCTCTTCCTCTGACTCTGATGCAGATGTGGATGAGCTTCCCTTTATTCCTATGCCACTGTCCATGGCCTTTTCTGGGTCAAGGGTCTCCCTTAACGAGATCCCAGGGGACGAAGATGTCACTGTGTGGCCCAGTGTCGCTGCTGATGGGACAAGGATAAAGGACAAAGTGGAAATAGCAGGTACGAGAGGAGGAGCTAATAAAAGAGTGAAAGAGGAAGAGGAATCCCCAAATGAGGAGAAAACGGAAAAGATAAAACGAGTCCCCCTTAAAAAAGGATCAAGTGTGGAGACTGACGATTCAAGGATGAAAACCAGGCGGGCAACCATGAGGAGGGGCAGCTCTGCTGATTCAGCACTGCTTCTCCACATTGACCCAGAAGAGGGAAATCCCAACAACGATGCAGAAACAAGTAACAAGAGCCTGAAAAAGGCCGTTTCTATGGAACTACCTAATCGCAGCCCGAGTCCAGGAGTGGCAAAGTTAAGCCAGGAGGATTATGCCCTAAAACTGGAACTGATGCGACAGCGGTTGCTCAGGGGAGGAAGCATAGACAAAAAGATGAGTGGCCTGCGAGGGCCCTTGTTTGAAACACTCGGCATGGAAGATGAACGGCGGACAGGGTCTCTTGATAGGAATTTGAGGAGATCCAGAGAGGGGCCATCAACACTCACCAGAGCAGCGTCCACTGAGAGTCCTGGAGAGGACATGCCAAAGACCAAAGTGTTTTGTAAAAGCGCCTCCTTCACTCAGGGGGATTCGGAGCCCATGCCCCTGCACCGCAGGTTTGGAGCTCCCTTAGAGATCCCATCAGTGGGCAATGGTAGCATAGAAGGGAAGAAGCTCCAGGAGGCTACCTCAATGTCTGCACTGACAGAACAAACAACACTGGAGACCACCTCACCTACAAACAGATTGGACCAACAGCACAAACAGAACAGCGTGAAAGGACATGAGGAAATGCAAAGTATGAATGAAGTGAACATGAACGGGATAACAGAGAAAAGGACCAAAACCCAGTTAGAAAAGGCCCATAAAGTAGAATCTGAGTCTAGCTCACCCTCTGTAATTACTCCTATAATAGTTATAGAGGAAGATGATGCTGATGAAGAGAGGAAAGAAAACCAGGAGTTACACATTGATGAAAAAGATGTGAAGGGACACGAGGAAACACCACAAAGTAGTAAACCATCATCCGCATATGCAAGTGTCACTCAAGCTGTTGCGGTGCCATCTCAAACATCTGATGAGGCCCACTCGAAACACACCACTGCCACAACAAATGATACAAAGTCCACAGGTACCCCCGCATTACCTGAACATGCAGCAGTATTTGCCAAAGTAGCAACTGCTGACCGATCTCCTGCTTCTGTTTCCACATCATCAAGCCCTGATCTTCTTGCCAAGCCCCTGCAGCCTTTGCTGAGAACAGACATCAAAGACATTGACTCAGAGGAGGTCTTTGAAGCCAGGTTTAAGAAGCGGGAGTCGTCTTTGACCCGTGGCCTCCGAAAACTGACCAGAAACAAATCAGAGGAGAAATCACCTGTTCTAAACAGGAAGGGGAGTGAGGGGGGTGAAGAGGTTTACAGGCCGGGGCCGAGGGGAGCCCCTCTTGAAATGGTATCCAAAGGACTGCAGGAGAAGTCCAAATCTGTCCAAGATTTAAGAGAAGAAGACAAGGACACAGGCCTTGGTCTAATTGGGAGGTTTTCCTTGCGGGCCAAGAGGTCATCACCTGTTGAAAAAAAGGGTGAGAAACCAAAGGAGGAAAAGCATCAGGATGTGCAGGAAACTGCTGTAAGCAAGAGGGTTTCATGGGCTATCGGTCGCAGCAAGTCCCTGGATACAAAGGAGCCGAGCGGCGCTGGGGCAGAGAGGCCACAACAAAAAGCTGAGGAGTCATCCGTCTCTGCTATGAGGCGCAAGTTTGAGTCCAAGGTGGCAGGAATCTCCGCCAAAATAAGGACCCAGTCAGAGGAGAGGAAGGATAAAGATGCTGAGGGAAGTCAGAAAGAGCTGAAGCGAAAGGACTTAGAGAAAGTCACTGATTCCCCTGTCCAGGCAATGAGACAGACGTTTGAGAACAAAGTGGCAGGAATATCCACTAAAATGCGCAGTCAGTCTGAGGAGAGAAAAGGGGATGAAGAGGGAAAGAGGACACCTGTGTTTACCCGCCATCGTCATTCCCAGTCTGAGGGTCGAGGACTCAAAGGAATGGGCATCCCTGAGAATCAGCTAGCTAAACAGACCAATTCTGCTGCATCCAAGGACTCAATTCAATCTGCTTCTAGCTTTCATTCGGAAAAAGCTTTAGAGAGTGACAGGCGATCACGGTGGGACAGGTGGGGGTTGACAAGGGGCAAGAAAGACAAAACCCCATCCCAATCTGATCTGCCTTTTTCCACCACCGAAGAGGAGGGTTTGTCAAAAAGCCGGCAGTTTATCCGCTCTGCTTCGGATTTTGCCCCTGTGTTCCACATCAAACTGAAAGACCACATCTTGTTGGAGGGGGAACCGGTCACTCTCGGCTGCCTTCCTGCTGGAAGTCCACATCCAGAAATTACATGGAAGAAAGGTGTCTTACTTGAATATTTAGTTTGGTATTATCGTGGTTTTATCCAGGAGTTCAGGTGCCTAAGTGTTTTGTGTATTCCAGATCGGAAAGCGCTGGAGGTAGATGACAGACTCAACCTGATCTCCCACCCAGACGGCAGGCAGCTTCTTACGATCACGAAGTCCAGCAGGAGAGACGCTGGAGTTTATGAATGTGTAGCTACCAACCCCATAGCTACCATCACCACCTCTTGCACATTGTCCATCGCTTGTAAGTAGCTTGTTTAGCCCACAGTTATTCAGAAAGGGTTGTTTAATAATAGATACGATAATAGGGAGAATGGGAAAATTGTCTGCTTTACTGTAAGCGCTACAAATTCCAACATGAAGCCTGTTCTCATACCAGAGCTGCTCCTTGTCCTTTCGTGGATGTTCAGTAATTATCCTCATAATTTGATGTATGTTACATCATCTCATTTTAATTGCAGGGAGAATGGTTTGAAGATTAATACAGTTGAAATGAATATTAATGGCAACAGATTAACTTTACAGTAGATTAACTTAATGGATGTTTAGTCTTTTCTCATCTTCATTTTGTAATAAGAACAAATGATGCTTCCTACAGTTTCAAATGGAATGGCAGGTCATATTCAAGACTCCAGTCACGCCTTTTCACAAATAGTGTGTAATGAGAACAGCAGGGCTTTGATTCTGCCAATGCTGCTCACAATAATAATGAGACTTTTGAGGCTTCAGTGGAAAGTGTATTTCTTAGATTTCAGGTGCAATCGATTGCATTTGAACTTTATTTTTGTAGTATTACCAATCTCTACCACAGATTCTATTTGTCTCCCCTTGATAATCTTATCAGCAGTGCGAATAAATACTTCAGACATCTTATTTCGCCTGAAGCACTGGCTCCATCCTTCATGCCGCCGCACAGGCTTAATGGGAAATACATTTTTAAATTAAGGAATAACACTATTTGTGTCAAGTTTGGTTTAGTGTAAGGACAAAAATCAAACCATCATCTGGATTGTTTCCACTGGGCTCGAGAAAGCTTGTCTTTTCTTCTTTGGTAGCTTGAATGTCAGCATGCTTAAATCATGACCTTTCCATTTAAATAGATGAAAATCCTGTATTGCTGATCACTATAACAGAATGTTAATGTTAACTGTGTTCAGTCTGAAAAGCTTTACTAGAGGCTGCTGTGATCTGGTGTGTTTCTACTTAAGGTGTCCCAAAACGTCCAGGGACCCCTGAAGTCCCCCAGACCTACAACAACACAGCCCTGGTGCTCTGGAAGCCAGCAGACACCAAGTCTCCATGCAGCTACACCCTGGAAAGAAAGACAGAGGGTGAGCTCATGCAGATACACTTTGTTGAAAACCCTTTGTGAAATGTGTTGCTGTTATTTGGTTTTGTTTGTGCTGGTGGTTTGAAACTTGCTGGTGGTGGTGGTGTGAAATTGTCAGTATGATGTGGTATCGCCACATGAGAAAAAGTGAAATGAAACTCAAGGATTCAAGCTCCTAGGAGGGGCCAGTGTTTAACTTTGTGTTCTGCATGTGGTGAATGCTCAGGGAAATAAGTTTCCACAGACACCACTTAGACGGAGAAGATGAGTCAGTTCACGAGGGACTAGAGACTGCACCAGCGCTGCTGTCAGAGCGTTTTGTCACTATGCACGATGAATCATCATCATCTCTCTTGTTATAATGCTGTAGATGAAAGCGAAGTCTCACGAACTTGGAGCAGGCTTAGTTTTTGAATATGCGGTGAACCGTTTGGTCCGATGGTTTAATTCTGGCGTGTATTGCCTTGCCGTCTTATTCCAAATGTAATCTTTGCCAGACAGGATAGATGTAGGTACTGGCACAGGACCTACTTTACATTTGAATTCAGGTCTATTTTACACATCTGCCTAAGACACTCTGACACATCATTCTTCAGCAGCAAAGTTGTATGTTGTATACATTTTACATTGTGTATCATTTCAAGCCATTATTACCAGTCTGAGTTTGACAACACTGTCATCTAGTGTTCAATATGTGAACTACATCTCACATTCAAAGAACAAAACAAGGTTATTAATTTTCTTCTTCATAATCATTTAACATACGTAGAAAACCAAGATACATAATTAAATACATACAAATATGTATGCATGTATATTTGGTTGCTTAACTTATAACTCTATGACCAATCCATAACTATCAGAGCAACATATAAAGCGTTCCTTCCCCTCTGTCCTGCAGGTGACTCTAACTGGCTGACTTTAGCCACTGGAGTTGTGGACTGCTACTACAATGTCACAGACCTGCCACCAGGTGGCGTGTTTAGGTTCCGTGTCACCTGTATCAACAAGGCAGGACAGGGACCGTGCAGCAACTGCTCTGTTCCCGTCAGCCTGGACTCAACAGGTACGTTATACACAGCAGAGGGGAAACTGCACTGGAATAGTTGTAGTTCATTCATCCATCCATCTGTTTTCACAGCTGGAGGAGCTTCACCAGCTTCTGGCCAGCTTCTGGCCATCGTAAAGACAGTCCCAGCTCCACCTGAACCAGTGGTCACCTCCTCAGTGACGGTGCCTCTGCTCAAACCAGTCCGGACCAACGCTCCCAGGATAACCGTCTCCACCATCACTACCACCTCCACCTCTTCAAAGGTTACAGCCTCCCCTGCTGCTTTATCTCCTCCACCTACATCAGCATCCAAAGTGGTGGTCTCTGCCACCCCTCCACCCTCTCAGCCTTCCAGCCCTACAACAAATCCCCCATTACTACCTGCAGGCGGAGCAACAGAGGATGCTCAGAAAATAAACTCCACTCTTCCCTCTTCACCCACAGTCAAAGCACCTCCACCTTTTGTCTTCCCCAAACCCCAGAGTCCAGTAAACGTGGTGTCTCCTATGACCCAGACTCCACCAACATCACCACCACCCCCTCTTGAAACCCCGCCATCAACACCGACCAAACCAGCAGTGGCCTCGGTGCCCACATACGTCCCCTCCAGCACCGTCACCGCTCGTGTGTCCCCGACTCCTGTCTCCTTCTCCCCACAAGTACTCCAGGCCTCCAGCCTGAGCCCCATTGGTGAAGGGGCCAGTACCCCCACCAGAGGCACCCCATCGGGACGCACTACACCGTCCACTGCTCTACGACAGGGGGTTCCTCAGAAGCCCTACACTTTTCTAGATGAGAAAGCCAGGTGAGACAGATCCTATGATCCAGATCAGATACAATGTTACTGGTCTGTACACCCTGCAATGAAACCTGCGTTAAGCAGACCTGAGGGGCTACTTTTCGTGAATGCTTTATTGCCCAATGGTCTGAATGCTCTTTCAGAGTTTCTACTATGCTGAAACTGCTCTTGTGGGGAAATGTGTGTGGGTTTTGCTGCAAGCTTTTTGTTAGTTTCATATGCTGTTTTATTTGTCAGGGGTCGTTTTGGAGTCATCCGCGAGTGCCGCGAGAACACGACGGGCAAAATCTACATGGCAAAGATCATTCCTTACAGCCAGGAGAACAAGCAGGACGTCCTGAAGGAGTACGAGATCCTGAAATCCCTCCACAATGAAAAGGTCATGACTCTGCACGAAGCCTACGTCACGCCACGCTACCTGGTGCTGGTGGCAGAATACTGCACCGGCAAAGAGCTGCTGTACAGCCTCATAGACAGGTAGGACATGTCTCCTCATACTGACATACACAGAGCAGGGGGTTACAAACAAGACCTTTTCTTTTACAATGACTCATTTAAATGAAGGCTAATTGTACTTGAGTTAAACTTTAATATTCAGCTGGTTCAGGTTTAAATTTGAATATGAGTTTAAATCATCACAAAAGAGAAATCTAACTGATCACTGACGATTAGTCTAGATGAATTCATTTCATTCACTCTATATTCAGAAAAAACCCAATAATAAAGACTCTCCTGTATCACTGGATCTAAAGAGACATTTGACCATTTCAGAACCTCCTTTTTGCCCTGTAAAGGTTCCGTTACTCTGAGGACGACGTGGTGGGTTACCTGGTCCAGATCCTCCAGGGAGTCGAGTACCTCCACAACCGCCGCATCCTCCACCTGGACCTCAAGCCCGACAACATCATCGTGACCAACCTCAACGCCATCAAGATTGTGGACTTTGGAAGTGCTCAGAGCTTCAACCCCCTCAGCCTCAAACACCAGGACTCAGGAGCAGGGACACTGGAGTACATGGGTGAGGACAAGCACGTCAACCCACTTGTTTGACTTGTTTGATGTACAGATGTTGATCATTTGCCTCTTACCCCAAAATGTAATTATTGTCAAATGTGCTCCAAGCTCCTGAGGTGATAAAAGGGGAAGTGGTTGGTCCTCCTGCAGATATTTGGACTGTTGGAGTTGTCACCCACATCATGTAAGTGATGAGCCTTTAGAGCCCACTCGTCCACTATAATGAGCTTTTCCCTTAAGACGAGAGTCTGTGGAATTGGTTTTTGGTACAGGATTGTAATTATAGTATTTTTTATTATTCTTTAGGAAAACATGCTTTATCGTTAACATCTAAAGAAAATACATCACAAATTTGATGTTTTCTTAGTCAGTTAGTTAAGTGTTAAAGTAGTTCAATTTTCCTGAAACTTAATCCTGTTTCCAACCAGGCTTAGTGGTCGACTGCCCTTTGAAGATAAAGACCCTCTACAAGTCGAATCCAAAATCCTGATGGCAAAGTTTGACCCAACAAAGCTGCACCCAAATGTGTCCCAAAGTGCCTCTGCCTTTCTCAAGAAGATGTTGAGCAGTTACCCATGGTGAGAGCCAACAGAATGACATGTTACACATCCTTTTAAGAAAAAAACCAGTGTCCGATGTTAAGTTCTGCCTCTTCCTATGTGTATTTTCAGGGCCCGTCCGACAACACGAGACTGCTTCACACAGGCCTGGCTCCAGGACTCCTACCTTATGAAGCTGAGAAGACAGACCCTCACCTTCACCTCCGGCCGACTCAAAGAGTTCCTGGTGGAACAACAATGCCGTCGCACAGAGGACGCCACCAAGCACAAGGTGCTGCTGCGCACCTACCAGAGCTCACCCCAGTCCCCGGCGTCTGGGACTGCACCCCGTGTTCCCAGCCCCAAATGAGATGCCGGTGAAAATGCAGCAGCAGACATGGATGTGCCCACAGTGAAGCAAAGTAACGCTTTGCATCTTAACTCCTCCAGCGCTGCATGGAAAATGTCAGCCTGCTGAGAGAGGCACAGGTTAAGGCACAGGGGATGGGCAGCTGGATATAGATCAAATATCCAAAGACAGACAGGAGCACGTGTGTTATTTTGGGAGACTTCAGCAGACCGCTGTGTTGTTCAGACACTGCTCATGAACTGTTAATCCACTTAAAGGACACAGGATGTTCTTTGGTTTTCTTTGATTGATTGCACAATTTCTTCATCACATTGTGAATTCTGAAATTGCACATTAATATTTGGTTTTGATAAACATTGGTCTCCACTCTGCACGATCAGCCTGGAACATGTGTAACATTAGCGTTTCTATTGTTTATGTCACTAAATTCAGTAGTAAACAACTCATGTGAATGTACAATGATTTAAGCTGCTAATTTATTTTTGCATTTACTTACACATTTTAAAACTCAAAACCAAAAATATTCTTTTTTTTGTTGAAATTGTTTACTTTTTTCATGTTAATTTATTTGCGTGTGTGTGCGAGAGAGCATTTTGGATTCACTTTTTGAAATCAGCATCGAGGCAAAATATGAATAAAATTAGGGAGTGTCTTTGTGATTGGTGTTAAGATTCACACAGTAAACATGAGCTCTTTTAGGGTGAGCTAGATCTTTTTTTAATCTTTTGTGGTTAAAACTGAACTCTAACTGTAATAAAGTATAAACAGCAGTCTGTAATTTAGATAACACTGTACTTGGAAAAGTCATACACTGGTAATTTGCTGTGGTTTCTCAGTATTACTGAGACCCACCGGTGGGTCGGGTTGCTCAAGTCATGACCACCCAGTCAGTGCCTAAATTGGATTCGTATCCAAAATATATATCTTGTAAATGTGTCTCCATTGGTACAAATTCACAAGTGATGAAGTATTTGAACAAAGCAAAAACATGACTGCAATATTTGGACTTTACAACAACAGATGCATATAGATTCTTACATGCATTCACACAGTACATGCAGTCCTTGTAATAATAGAACATCTTGTGCGTTGTTCTGTCACAGTGTTCCTTTTTGTATGAATTTGGACTGTTGAAGATTTGTAAATGTACCAATTTGCGGTGTTTATATGTGGAAATGTTGAAAATGCTTTTATGAGATAGTATGTAATAAACTTCATACAATTGGGAAACGCATTATTAATTAATAATTCATGTTGCTGCAGGACTGACCAATCACGTCCAACACGATTGGTCTGATCAAAGTTGATTGTCACGTTTTAAAAAATGATATAAAAATTGAATGATATTGGCATTCAGCTCATATTCTAAGAGAAATATATGTAAAAATAACATTAGGCCGGCTGACAAATAGAAGTTACATATGTGCACAATCTTTACTTTATAAACTGTAATCCAGTTGCCTTAAAAGTGTGTGTCAATCAGAGTAATTTGGGGAACATCCGATTCAAGCAGATAGACCTCATCCTGCTGCTGTATTTTGGACGAGAATAAACCTTTTCACTGGAGACACAGATGGCACTTGTGCGACACTCCCTTGCTCTGGGCAGTTTCAAGGGGACCCAAACGGGGCGTTTCTTTGCTGCTACTTTACCAAAAGTTGTGCTCTTGAGCAAGAATCTTTTTTTTTTTACAAACAGCGGTCATTACACAACGACTACAATATTACAGACACATGAACCCACCTGCCGGTTACTAATTAGCTAACACGGAGTCAACGTGTCCGGTGGCGAAAGGGTCGTCGGTTTGCGTTGCTACCTGTAAGCTTAGCCTGTAAATAAAGTAAGTAGGCTAACTCTTTATTTTATCTTCCAGAGTTATGAACGCACAGTTCAGATAGCGTAGACCCAAATATCCAACGTTTGCAGTGTAAAATGTGTAATATTCGTCTTTAGACAGTGTTGTAGAATAGTTTTGTGGCCAGAATAGGTCCGCTGTTGCCAGCCTGCTAGTTAACTTTTGGCTAACTTTGTTTCAGGATACTTTAAGGGATCATCGTCAAACTCGTACACCCAAGAAGACGCAGAGTTAAACGCGGCCATTCCCTTACTGCGCCACTTTAAGTGAAATGGGAAGCCTTGAAACCTCCATGTTTGTATCTTGAAATTGCGAGCGGAGTTGAGCACCATATTGAATCAAAGTTGCCATCTCCTTGACAAATGTTAGACAAGTTCCAGGCTTCAAACTGAGCGGATAAGTTCTTCCGAAGTGAAATGGACGAGTGTAGGCGACTTGTGGCGATGTTTCCCGGAGCGCCTCAGCTTCGTTGTCCTACATGTTAACTTGCTTTAATGCAGCAGCGAGTCCGCGAACAGTCCCTAACTTTCAAGTGTGAACTCAGCACTCTGCACCAGACCTGGGTGTGATGGACACCCCGTCCTCAATAATCACACAAGTCAGCCGGGATGAAGAGGGGAGTAAAGCCGCAGCAGAGAGGGGTGAGTGTCTGACTTTATGTCTCGTGAGTTGTGCAGGAAAAGTTTTTCAGCTTCATGTTCACAACAAGTTGATGATCCTCAGACAGTCTGAGCTGCTTCGCTGTAACAGTTATGAAACCGTGAGGAGAGATGTGTTCTCATATCACTACGTGAAAACTAGCACTGTTACTCTGTTGTTCTGCATCGATTATGGCCGCGGCCCTTTGGCCTGTGATGAAAGTAGAGGAAATGACGTAGGCTGCCTTAGCTTTATTAAAATAACTATATATATAAAATTTAAAAAAAGTATACACATGTCCTACAATCACCACAGAGCCACTTTAAACCATTACACACTATTAAAGGGATTTCATGTGGTAATAATAAAATACTAATGCAGAACCACAGCTGTGCAAAATATCCAAAACATGTTTAGTACTGGAATCCAGAAGAAGACAGGCCTGTTCCTACCAGGGCATGGTCATACTCCAGTAACTGAATGGAAAGGCCTGTGAATGTAACACTGATGTATGTAACACTGACTTTATCACTTGTGTGTTCAGTAACATGGATTTTTGTCACTGTACACAAGCCAGTGAGATACCACAGTGTTAATGCAGGTTACTGGATAATCGGGTAACTTCATCCATAGTCTCACATTTTATAATGTCTAGTGTCCTATTTAATGCACACAGGACAGACATGTAAATGTGTGAGGCATGCTGCACACACGAAGCTATGGGAGCGCAGGCTGACATTAAAGGACACGCTGAGGTAGATGATGAGCTGCTCACATGTCAGCCAGCGGCCCTCTGGTAAATGTGTAGTAGTAGTTACACAACCTTGTCCCCCACACCGTGAGAACATGTCCAGGCACTGCGACATACTCTGTCCTTCTGAAGACACTTTTAGTTTCACTGTAGTTTCAGGTTGTGTTCAGAGGATGTAGTTCCCCGCTGATTAATGGCTAACACAAGTTCTGAAACTGTAGTGTGTGCACCTCAGTGTTTAGGCACACATTGAATTGAAAATGAAATCCCAGCCAATGATTGTAAAGTGAAGTCTACATGTCTGTGTTGTCAGGCGAGGTCCTCTTTGAGACACCGGACCAGTGTGTTGCTTAACATGTTGACCGAGTAATTGGAAATCACTTTGACTGACTGCGTCTATTTAGTTGTGCTGGATCTTTTAATATAATCCTCCGTCCATTAAACACAGAACACAAACCTACCTGACATGACTGCTCTCTAACTGCCCTGTGTTTTAGATTCAAAGGCCAGAAAAGGATCTGATCTGGTCCCTCCGTGAGCAGAGACTGGAAATCTGTATGCAAGTGTTCCTTCTTCGTCTTTTGGTTTTCAAAGTAAAACTTCACCCGACCAGTCTAAAAAGCTTCATTAGTCAGTTTTACTGTCACATGAAAGTCTACCGGCTGTTCTAGAGGCTCGATTTAAAGAAGAACATCTCTTAAAAATGCTGAATCCTTTCACTGATTAGAGGCAAATGGAAAACCTTTGGCAGCTTAGACTCGGGTCAGATGCTCCCTGCACTGATAGACATGAATCAATAACATCATTGTGTTAGTACCTGCTTCCTTGTAGCTAGAGATCATAGCAGCTACAGGTAAGAGTTACAATGTGAGTAAAGCACAGCTGTCGCACAGGTAGAGATGATCGTGGATACAGCGGAGGCCTGGGTTACAGCAAAGTGTTGACACAGCCTTAAAATGGATCGTGGGCTGATCAAATGATCTGATAAGACAAACGATGTGAGCATGAGTGCAAGGAGTGTGAAAGATTCCACACAGATGATACAGTAGCCTTTGAATTATTCATTTTCAGTAAGTTGTGGGGCAGGAGATAACATGTTGCTGACACCGGCCTTTCTGCTGAATCCACTTGTGATGTTTAGGAAGTAGGTAGAGCTCAAGTTTAGTTTTTTACTCAACTCAAAGTGCTGCTTTGTCCTGCATTATTCAAGTGTCGATGTTGGTACGGTCAAAATGAAGAGGAGACATTACACAGCAACACACATCAGACGCCTGTTTCCTCTCTGCTGGAGAGCTGGTTAACACTACGTTAAAAACCTCAGCTTTAATGACTGCAACATTAGATGCTACTTGTTAAATAAGTGTATTTCTGGCACTTTTATTTTTATATGTATAAATATATATATAAACAATGTGTTTGTAGAATTGGTGTGATGTGTGTCTTCAGTTGAAGGAGACAAGATGATTGGAGAGCAGTTTCGCCATGCGATGCCGATGGGCACAGTGTCTTTCAGGATAGCATGTTGCAGTGTTTAATCCATTGTGGCCGGTGGGCTTAATGATTAGTGCATTTGTAAATGTGGATGTCTAATGTGGCACTCTGTGTGTAATCTGCAGTAGAACAGTATTGCATGAAGAGGAATGCAGCGAATCCTCCTGTATCTTAGCAGGGCGCCTGCAGAATGTTCCAGTATGCTTCCTTGTCATCTTCATAATGCTCCTTCATATAGATTAATGCACTGTCTGTGTTTTGTGCTCAGCACCCATGTTAGTCTTTTTCTCTGGTAAAAGGCGTGTGATTTAAAAAAAAAAAAAAAAAAAAACTCAAGGGAGCCAATAAGCACACAGGAGTGATCGCTGGATATTAGAAGGACACAGGGAAGGGAGGGAGGGTACAAGGGTGTGAAAAAGGAAACAAAGGAGTGACAGACCTAATGAAGGAGTACATTACATTTAGGCATTCAGCAGACGCTTTTATCCAAAGCAATTTCCAAATAAGAGCTGTACCTAAAGTGCATAGAACCATGATGGAAAACAACAAGATGTCTCATCAGACTTGTAAGAGATGAATCACAAGGGCTGTAAGTAAGTACATCGCTGCCAATGGCAGAATCCAAAAGAGCATTACATCTAAGAACTGATGATCTTTGTACATTATCAAATACAATACATTCAAACTAAAATACTGTTCCACTATAATATCGTACAATATGCTATACTTTATATATTATATAATATATAATATAATACTTTATATAAACAATGTGTGAGTTAGTATAGCGGACATTAGGATAAATTATCTGAGATTAGAGTTGTCTCTAACAATTCATAAATGCATCAAAATGGCAGATAACTCTGGAAACCATGAATGAATTTCCCCCCCGCCTGTTAAACCCTGATCTGACATGAAGTGGAGCACAAACCACATGGATATGCTATCACAAGCCTCCAACATGATGCGGAGCAGCTTCCTCCGCTGATACCCGTCTGCTTCCTCTTCCTGTTGTGGAGGCCAGCAGAGGGTCAGACGAGGTTTGAATCCACAAATGGAATCGGAGGGAATGAAAGAGGCGTGAGAGATGCACAACAGAGGCCTGTGTGTTGGTAACACAGTCACGTCCGGACACACGGAGAGAGGGAGAGTGTTCATCAGAGATTTATGGGACGCCGTTCAAATGAACTGAACAGAATAATCTCAGTGGCTGACATAACCTTCAGTGGGAAGTCGCAAAATAACCCCAGTTCTTCTGGATGAATCCTTAAAGCGAGTTAAATAAAACCTAAACCCCCCCTGATACCACCTTAAAACCTCCTGTAACAAGTTATCTCAGCCCGCTGACCTTTCAAGATGACACCATGAATGAATGACCAAAATAACTCATTGCTACATAAAGTTTTTACATTCATATTTTTCATATTTGCCTGGCAACAGTTTTTTTGGCTCCTCCCACTAAGGTTTATGCCAAGTTACTTTCAATTTGACGTTTTATTGTCGTTACACGGTTATAGTGGATTACATACATGGATTTGAATGGTTTCCACTGGTTTTAATCCCTTTACATCTAGTGAAGTATTAGAGACTCAATTCTTTTATTATTTATTTCTTCACTGTAGACAAAACAGTTAATGGAGAAATATTGTTCAGATGAATTGAAGATAAATGTTGGTTGGTACATACGTTTATACTTCAGATGTCATTAGAGAAATGCTGAATCCAAACAGATGTGATGTGTATGTGGCTCTTGACCTGGCACTACAAAATGCTTCAAAACCACATTTAACAAAAAGTTCCATGATCAAACAGTGAAGCCATGAAACTGCACAAACAATGGCTGTCAGGGTGGAGCTTGATACCTGGAGCTGTGCACTTCCTCGTGTCATACCACTGTGGCTGAGCGAGATACGAGTGTGAGAGCTGTCTGGTTGGATCGGCTGGAGCTCTGGTTCTGTTTGATTGAAGAGTTGAGTAGAACACGTACTGAACCTGAAGTCTGGGACTGTCTTTGGTTGCATGGTATTATCACACTAAGCAGCTTCATTTCAAGTGAGTGTGTTTTTAAATGAAGATCATACAGATAGTGGTACATGCATTATGCTAAATTCTCACATCCAATGATCATATGACATCCGCCCTGTTGTGATTGGCTCACTGATGTGCTTGTGTCTCTAATGTCTCTAATTCCTGCTTGGAATGTGTCCTGGTGGCGTCAGAGAGGTGCTTATGCAAGAGCGCTGTCCTTTGTGCACATGACAAAAGTATGAGGAAGGCTCTTTTCATACATCACTGATGAGATGATCAGATAGGAGTCAGAGGGCAGGAATCAGGCCTAAAACACACGTCTTCCATCTTTTCTTCTTTAAAGGCTGGAATCTTATTCTCATGGTGCAATTTAGCAAATGTTTCACATTGTGTGGTACTTGTATTCATTTTGAAGGGTTAAACTACTCTCTAACAACAACAAGATCATCTTATTGAAATAAGGTCCGGTTTCGTTTAAAAAAGGATCAGTCCATCATCAGAAAGTGATCTTGTCGTTTCAGTCAAACGTCCACCGGAATATTTTTGGTTTTGGGACTGATGTCTGTAATTGTTCCTGTACAGGTTCCTCACCCTCTCTGTCCTCCAAGAAGCCCAGGAGCAGAGGCCTGTTCTCCAGCCTCTTCTGCTGCCTGTGTCGGGACCAGCCTGAACCCCTGCCGGTCAACAACAACGCCCCTCTGCTGGTGGAAGAGAACGGGACCGTCTCCAAGGTGTGTTTGCCCCTTCGTCTCGCTGTCCTGTTGCGACAGCAATGGAAAGATGAAATCAGCGTCTCGGGTGTAAATATGACGGTGTGGTATTGTTTAAGATCCAGGCGAAGCCGCTGCTGCCTCAGGTGAAGTCAAAAGACTCTGGAAAGATCTGCGTGGTGATCGACCTGGACGAGACGTTGGTTCACAGCTCATTTAAGGTAAGAATGAAGTGTGTTCATTTCTTTTGTACATGATTCAGGGACTTTAAGATATGATTTGGGTTTTAAAGCTCAGCTGTTCCCTCGATGACATTGCATTTGAGATAGTTATGTTTAATAGTACAAACCGCTCTGTAAGGCCTACATCTTTCCCCATCTGGCTGTTGTTGGCTGTCACAGTGACGTCTGTCTTCACTGGTTAAAGCCAAACCAACTGCTTCTTAAACCCCAAATAAACCCAGCGCTCTGCAGACTGTGTTCTGCCTGCATCTGTCCTACAGTAATAGACACATTTAAAAGCATCAGTCAACGTTCTCGTGACTGGATGTTGTTGAGCTGTGCCTTCAGTGGAGACACTTCTTGTTTATGTGAAAACAAGTGTGTCCACATCTTGTTGGTTAAATCCAGCTTCTTGTCATTCCAACAGCCCGTGAACAACGCAGATTTCATCATTCCTGTTGAAATAGACGGAACGGTACACCAGGTAATGCCTGCATCACACTCTCACTCAGTAACCTCAGAGAAATGCTCCTACTGTAACGTGTTGTCATGAGGACGCTGCCTCACCGTCCCTGAAAGCAGTGCTCTCAGCTTTAAATTACAGAGTAGAGGCGTTGCTGACGCCGTTTAAGGGATTTGAAGATGGATGACATCCCGTGGGTCTGGGCCTGATTCAAGTAATCCAGGATAGGTTTGTTCAGACAAGCACAGCCTATTCCGGATGACTTGGTTCAGGAACGCTGCCCTCAGCTACCGACCCAGCAGAAAGAAAGGAGGAGGAGCTTCGAGGAAACATGTCCTGGATTTTACTCTTAGAGCCAAATGCTTGTCTGTCTGTAATCTATGAGGATCTTTAAACTCAGTCTCGAATGCCTGACAATGTAATATATGGGATTTGCATACGTTCTTTGACCCATATGTAAAACCTGTCTACTACATCTATATGGCACAGTAAAGGCATCATTTGCATAGATCCTATTTAATGCCATAAAGCAACCGAGGTCCTCAGGCAGTTAAGGTTTGTATAGTTAATACATGTTGTATTTTGAAAGGTCAGCTGTGTAGGAACCCAGTCTAAAAATGTCCTGTGTGTTCCAGGTGTATGTCCTGAAGCGGCCCCACGTCGACGAGTTCCTGAAGAGAATGGGAGAACTGTTTGAGTGCGTCCTGTTCACAGCCAGTTTAGCCAAGGTGACTGCAGGTTTCTACATAGAACCATTGGGTTGTTGCAGCAGAGCAAAACCTGAATGTGTGCAGATCATTTTCACATAAGTGAAGATCAGAGAAAAGAGAAGCATTGGAGGTTACAGCATGAGTGTGCAAAACACTCGCAGCTGTCACAACGCATGGTTGTTGCTTGAGGGTTTCCGTTTTTGGCTCTAGCAAAGACTTGACTGTTTCAGGTTTAAGTTGAATACTTCTCTGCATATCTGCACAGCACCGAAGTCTGAAACTGCTGACTACCTTTATTTTATTAAAATATGAATAATGTATTAGCCTGTATTTAGTTAGTTTGGAAGCGCTCTAAGGCATCCTTTACGTTTGCTACAGTATGCAGACCCTGTCTCCGACCTGCTGGACAAGTGGGGCGCCTTCCGCTGCCGCCTGTTCCGGGAGTCCTGCGTCTTCCACCGAGGTAATTACGTCAAGGACCTGAGTCGCCTGGGTCGTGACCTCAACAAGGTCATCATCGTGGACAACTCCCCTGCCTCCTACGTCTTCCACCCCGACAACGCAGTGAGTGTCGATGGACAGCACGCAGCACCTGACTCATGACAGTGATGTGTTTGGGCTGAACACAAATTATTCAGCTTCCTGTCAATAAACAGAAAAGACATGCTGTTAATCAGTTTACTGCACTTTTGCCCTTTTGTATAAGTCTGTGAGTAATGCCTCAAGTGGTTCTTGCATATACTCTTCTACCGTTTCACAGTATAAACATGAATTTCAGCTGTTATGTTGAGTAATACGAGGGAAATACTGAATGTCTGTATGCATTTAGGTATGGAAAAGTGGTGTTGAGCTGCATTATTGGTTATTCTTGCAGAAATCTGACTTGGTGGTTGTCTGCAGTGTAAAAAGCAGTGATGACTATAGGCAGTAATGTCGTAGATGTGGTTGCTGATGATTTGTGCTCTCGCCCAGGTGCCTGTGGCCTCGTGGTTCGACGACATGTCCGACACGGAGCTGCTGGACCTCATCCCCTTCTTTGAGAGGCTGAGCAAAGTGGATAACATCTACACGGTCCTCAGGCACCAAGGGGCTGCAAGCTAACAGTGTTTGACTTCTGATCTCCGCTCTGAACAAACCGGCGTACACAACGGAAATGGCCCCAGCACCAGCGATCCCTGCCCACCTTCCCAGCATCAGACCAAGATTACGGAAGTCTGCTGGGACTTTGACGTCGTCATCACTGCCACCTCCTGGTCAAACAGAAAACTGCCTGCAACTTTTCCCCTGTCAGCCTGCCCTGAAGCAGCTGACGTGAGTGAATGAATGGATGGATGAATATTTGAGGACGTGTCTGCGGTGTCACTGAACTTGCAGTAGAGTCAACAGGGCACAGGT
This sequence comes from Nannoperca australis, assembly GCA_036023655.1. Taxonomy (NCBI): domain Eukaryota; kingdom Metazoa; phylum Chordata; class Actinopteri; order Centrarchiformes; family Percichthyidae; genus Nannoperca; species Nannoperca australis. The sequence goes on along the minus strand of JAVQJD010103322.1, from coordinate 39,764 downwards.
GACTGGATGCTGGAAAAAGACGTTTCCGAAAGGTTAACACGCCAATAATCTTGTTGTTGAAAGAACAGATGGTGCAAATGTACTGTAGGTGTCTTTGAAATGTTTTAGCCTTACTTTTGTTGCACACCCTAATTTGGTCATATATCACACTATTTGTCTGCAGTCAAAAGCATGTGACCCCCGGGTGTCCTTTTAGAGTTTTTAGAGTGATGTGATCAGGTATTGTTGAATAATCATGACAGTGTTATGGATGAATCTGATGAAACAAGTGGCTTCTTTAAAACCCAACTGGGGTTTAATGTCAATTATAATTAGCAGCAGTTAAATGAATTAATTCCAAAATGATTGGACAGCACTTTCACTGCAGCGTAGAAACAGATTTTAGCACCATTTGTAAAGTAGACCCAGTTTAAAAGTGCGGCATTTCAGAATACATGGGGATCATTATGTGGGATTTATGGTGTTTCCTGTAGCAGAGCAGATGGAACAAAATCTGTCATCTTTTTGCAGCAGGAAGCAATAGAACTTTTTGATACATCAGTGGGAAAGCCACTTTAAATCATTTAAAAATGAGATTTCAGTGATAAGAGCGGTATTAAACAAGCCACGTCCTGTTAGCAAAGTTTCAGTACTGAGGCAGATGAGTGCAGTATTCAGCCTAAAAACCTGACACTAATATGAGGATCTGCTCGTGCCTGTGAGAGCAGCTGCTGTGTTTATCGGACGTGGATTTTAAAGCTTGATGGACGGATCTGCAGCTGCAGAAGAAACGGTTGACTGCAGAGGACCAGGATGGACTTCTCATTGTTCGTGTCACATCGAATCAGTGCTTTCTTTGGTCGGATTGCTCCAGCTCCTTGTTTTAAAGCCACACTGAAAACTTGAATTTACAGACTGTATTCTAACGGTAGAGTGTGACGCGGTTTTGGCTCGTCTGTTTGCTTCTCGTAAGCTTCAGTGGATAATGTTTTTCCTAAGCGGTACACATAGGCTGGAAACAATTTCAGGACTTGTAATAAAATGTGTGTCGAGGCAGGCGAGCTGCCATGAGGGCTCGAGGATATGTGAGGTGCTGTACACCTTTTGAAGACAAAATGTGGTTTAATTCAGTCCAGATTCAAAGGACAAGTCCACCCTGACACACCTCTGGGCCCTCTGTGTGGTTTGTTTGGATGGTCTTATTCTGCTGGTCTTATTACGATGGAGTTCAATGGGTGTGAAACATGAAGCGTAGATGTCAGGGTCTGTGTTTTCTTGGAGACATTAATGACAGAAGAGGCAGAGACGGGCACAGTAGCAGGAACGACTCCTCATTCAGAGGGAAGATGATGTGCAGCAGTGTGACATGAGTCTTCCACATTGTATCTGTTGTGGCTCTACATGGTGATGTTAGTTGCTCAGTTCCTGGAGCAGCGTGGCCTCTTGCAGGCATCTAGACTCTCGTTATCTCCCTCACATGCGTTGACAATGTCATGTGTTGACACTGATGAATGAATATCAGCCATGTGATGTGACTTCACTTAGATGGGGACGACCAAATTAAGAGCGATTACATTGTTTTTCTATGTTTAACAAATTCTGTGTCAATCAAATTAGCCTGTAATGTTTCTTTCTAATTCCTGATTTGTATTTCTTTGCCCAGGAGTGGTCCTGAGTGAGACAATATCTGCAATTTGTTGTTTTCAAGTGATACCTGGTTGTGGCCTCATATATTCATAAGTAATATATGGATCAGAAACATAGGAAAAGACTAAAAGGATAAGATCTTAAGGTTGTAGGCACATAGCAGGGTCATTATTTGGATGTGTTTCATGTAAGCCATCGTCACGTCTCATTTAGGTTTCGATGCTGATGACTTGTTTTTTAAATTCATCACAAACCGGCGTATTGATAGGAATGGTCAGTCATTTGATTACATCTAAAACGAGTGTTGTGTCACTACGGGGCCCATTCACTGATACTGTACTTCTTACACATTCATTAGATATGTATATTTTGTTTTGCACAGTAATAAAGCAAACAAATTTTCATTAATATATGGAATATTCATGTTACTGTACTCATGATTGAATAGATGTAACCTAATGTTTTGTTTTATCCTACCACATGATATAAGGACTCTATGTAATAATGCCATTCTTTTCCATAAATGCTAAATGAAAGATGGTCCAAGTGCTGTTTGTTGAGCAGTTCTGCTGTGTCTTTCTTACAATAGTGTTTGTTTTCATGGATCCTCCTCAGAATTAACGACATGTTTGACGCCATGTAATTAACCACTGTTACTTTGTTTTATTTCATGTAAAGTCAATTAGAAATCAGTCAAAACAAATCTACATTGTAAAAAAAAAAGGAATAAGTAAGAAACACCTCAGCAGTCTAACTTCACTGAATACTCTAAATTTAAGCTGAACTCAGAACAGGGAACTACAGGCCATTCAAACATGGATGTTGAAAGGTTTGAGCAGTTCCCATTTTTGCAGTCTTTCTTTGCGTCCGAGTCACTTTTCCCCCTCTTCCTTTACTTTTCCATTACACTGAGCGTGGCACTGCTCTTGGCCTTGCCCATGGCAAACTTGACCACCCCGCTCATGTCCACGCTGGTGTTTTTCAGGGTCAGCTTGTGGACTGTCCCGTGGTTTTCCAGGCGGACGGAGGGGCCCGGGTGAAGGGTCTCTCCTTTCAGAGTCCAGGTAGGAGGCTTGTTTATGGCGACAGACACCTCACACTGGAAAGATGCAGGCTCAGGCTCAGTTACCTCCTCATCCTCCAGCTCTTTGACCATTACAAGGGCTTGGGCTGCAGCAGCACAGAGGGGAAGTGTTATCAAGGTGTTTTGTACCCATTAGTAAAGGTCATGTAAAACTACTTTACATTTAGGCATTTAGCAGACCTTTTAGTTTGTGGCTCGGTTCATACAAATGTCTTCAAAGTCCTTAGCTTACCTTCCACCATCAGTTTGGCTTTGGATGTGTGTTCCCCAACCTCGATGGCGTAGGTGCCCTCATCTTCCACAGCCACCTGCTGGATCACCAGTTTAAGAGAGCAGCCGTCAGCCAGGATCTCCACTCGATCTGAGGGAACCAGCTCCTCCCGGTCCTTGTACCAGGTGGCGCTGCAGCGAGGCGAGGAGACGGTGCATTCAAGGATCACGCGGTGTTTCTCCAGGGCTGTTCGATCTCGCAGGGGTTTCACAATGGAAAGAGGGAGTTCTGCAAAGAAGGCATTTGGTATGAAAATGTTTTTTAAGCCAAACAAAATGAAACAAGTAGGATATTCTCGAGGTAAAAATGGACTCACCTTCTACCTCAAGGAGTGCTGCAGATTCAACATCCCTGGATGCAAAGCGGATTTCTCCAGCATCTTCAGCTTTGACGTTACACATTAGTAGGAAGTGTTTGGTTGCTGAAGGAGAACAACACAGTTATAGAATCTGTCCCACGGCTTGTCTTCGTGCAGTGTCTATATTTGCTCTCTGCTCACTCCCAGGTCTTGCTATTCTCTAGATGTCTACCATAGTAATTTCACTAGTTTAGTAGCATCTTTTTCACATGTTTCTACTTTTATGTTCATGTGTGATGTATTATTATCTTATGACATATTTATAGTCTAAATGCTGTCACCGTTTCCATTTAAATGTGCTCATTAATTAGTTTGCATCTGATTCCACCTGCATATTTAAGAGGACAGGTGACCACTTTCTTACTGTTCCAATCACCTCTATATATTCAACACAACAGATGTGCCGCATGATTTCACATCTTAGTGGTATTTAAGTGATCAAACGTGTATTTCTCCATCTTATCAGCATCGAATTATCAAACCCCTTCTTTTCTGACCTTCAGTGCGGATCTTGATAGTGCTAGTGGGCCGGATCTTTTGGCCGTCTTTGTACCACTCCCCGGTAACATCCTCCAGAGAAACCTCACACATGAAGACGGCGTTCTGGTCCTCCTGAATGTAAAGGTCCTCCAGATCCTGCACTATCTCCAACTTATGCTCTGTGAGGTTAGTAAAGATATTTAGATCAGTCTTTCTTTGCTTTGTTGACACATTAGGCTGTTTCAACACACCACTCTTTTATTACAGCCTCTAGGTGGGGCTGTAGAATAGGCTCAACACACAGTTTCAGTGTCTGCACTCACTACACAACATACAGCTGAAATCCTAAATATCAGCATTTTTTTGTGCTAACTTTGCTGTTTGAAACTGCTCTCAGTATTTAATGCCTGTATCCAGACCCTTACCATAAACCTCCAGTGAACAGGAAGTGTTGATTTCCCCTGTATCACATGTGTAGGTGCCAGAGTCAGCCCGGGAGCACTGCATGATCTGACAGAACCGCTTCCGGCCCATGGAGTAGATCCGACAGTTCTTCCCCGGCTTCAGCTCCGTGCCGTTCTAATTGGCAGAAGCAAAGGGACAGAGGTATTCCATTTTCTACAATGAGCTAAAACATAGTGAAGAACAATGATGGCATTGATTGAGTTGTTCTACCTTAAACCACCTGACTTCGATGTTTTGTCTGGAGAACTCACACTCCAGAGTGACAGGAAGTTCCTCCTCCACACGGATGTCAGCTAGCGTTCTCAGGATAGACACCGGAGTCTCTGTCGATTCCAATCAATGAGTCAATGAACCAACAAATCAACAACCTGATTAATCAATCACTCACATGGTTGTTATTCTCTGTCTGTATGTGAGCACTCATCACAATAAAGTCCAGAATTGATTAGAACGAACAGTAATTTAACTATCAGCAGAGAAATCTGTCGGCCAACACAGTAAATACATTTGGTGAGCACTTCTACCTCATAGGAGTGTTACAAAATGAGGTTCATGGCTCTCCAGAGCTCTTCAGGGGGTTTCCCATTGGTCCACAGCAAAATGAAAAATGATTTAATATCATTACGATTGAATTTACTGGTATAAGAATAACTTTAGATATATTTAATTTGGTTTCCTACACCCTTACGTATTAGATGGCTCTAATAATAAAACATTTTCCATGCTACACTGCACCCCCTGAGCCCCACAGGCCAGTATCTACCTTTGACAGTGAGCCTGGCAGTGTTGCGCACTCCTTCAGCCGAGAAGACGATAGTGCCTGTGTCCTCCACGGTGAGGTTGGACAGGGTGAGGCCGTGGATAAGCCCGTTGGTGCTCACCCGCCACTGGTGGTTCGGTTTCACCCGGATGCCGTCCTTCTGCCAAATTCCCTCCACATCTGTGTGGGAGAGCTCCACCTCAAAGGAGGCAGTCTCTCGCTCAAAGGTTTCTTGGTCAGTCAGGCCTTTACAGATGGAGATTTTACGGGCTGGATTGGAAGAGATGATGATTAAATGATACCATTCAGTAAAGATGCATGTGAAGAATTATTCCTAAATCCTGGGAAAATAGAAAACATTTTAGGACTGCAACAGTTTGCACATCTTATAATTATATTTTAAACAAAATCATATTTCTTTAAGGCATAGCTTAAACTTTCACTGTACATTGAAAGAACTCTGTTTCAAGGGCAACAAAAGGTGGTTCAAATATAGACCCAGCTCAACTCCACAGTCCATTGTCACAGTGTCATTCAGTACACTCTTGTATAACAGCATGGCTGTGGTTCAAAAACCTTTTCACACTTGCGGGTCTAGCCCTGCTATTCTTAGCATCTCTTTGCACTGTGACATTCTGTGAAAATCACCTACAATTTGAGCTGTTCTTTGGTAGCTCCGAACTTATCTGTGTCAGAATGAGCCACAAAGTCCTACACTACACTGACTCCTGAATCATTTCTTCTTACTTTAATGTTCTGTCACTATTCATGCCTCAACATGTCATCCACACCCCACCTGAGACCACTTACGTTCTACGTTGAGCTTGACCTGCGTCCTGTCGTGCAGAGTCTCACAGCGATAGGTTCCCCGGTCCGACAGAGTCAGGTTATAGATGGTCAGACTGCGTTTATAGCCATCCTGGGCCAGTATGTGTCGGGGACCGGGCTGGATGACCACCCCTTGCCTCATCCACTGGACCTCTCCCATCTCAAGACTGATATCTGTCTCCAAGGTGGCAACACCAAACTCTTCTGCCATGACAGCCTCCATTTTCTTAGTAAACATGACCTGAGCCTCTGAATATAAAGAGAGAGACAGAAATAAAGGTTTACTAGGAACGTCCGGTAATACAATGTGTATTCTCTTTCCACTTCTCTTTAAATGGTCTTACCCTGAACTTTGAGGCTGGCTTTGCTTATTTGTCCCTCTGCCTCTGCTGTAATCTTCGAACAGTCCAACATCTGGCATTTCTTGATCACCAAGGTGTGGCACAGGCCGTTCTGGTGTGCCTGGAAACGATCGCCCAGGGTGATAGTCTCATTGTCCATGAGCCAGATCAACTGGACATCCTCAGGGGAAACCACACACTTGAAGGTGGCATCTTCTCCTTCAAGTACAGTGGTATTATGGAGCTCTGTAAGGAACTCCACCACTCGGGGCACTACAGAGACATAAGAAAGTTCATGAACCTGCTACCTCACACAAGAAAAGACAGAAAATCGGATTCTATGCATACTTACTCTCTACTCTCAGAATTGCCACAGTCCGGTCATCTCTGGACTCACAGATGTACTCTCCAGCATCCTCTCTGGTTAAACGGTGAATCGTCAAGCTTCGCTCAACACCATCTGCTCGAATGGAGAACCTTCTGCTTGGAACCACCTCCATGCCGTTCTTCTGCCACTGGACATCTGCTTTTGGCTTGCACACCTCACAGCGAAGGGTCACCATACCGTCAGCATGGGCAACAGTGTCTCGAAGTTGCTTCACAAACTTGATTCTCATTTCTGGGATGCCAAAAAAAACAGAGTTAATATGGCTTGTCAGTCCGAACTCAAGTGTTGTGCTCTACAATGTTATTGGATGAAAGGATGAAACTGAAACTTTAACCTTTCACCAGCAAGCTAAAGTGGATCTGGTCCGTGTTGACATCGCAGGTGTACTCGCCAGCATCAGAGCGCCTCAAGGGCTCAATGGTGAGGGTGCGCTTATGGCCTTCCATGAGGGTTCGGAAGCGTTCGCCTTCAACAAGCGTCCAGTCTTTCAGCCAACAAACTAGAGCACTTTCCTTGGACACATGACTTGTCAAGGTCAAGCTCTCTGCTTCGTAACCAGTCACAACAATGCCATCCTCCTTGTTCACAAATGTAACTGGAGGCTCTTTGATAGAAGGAAAGACAAATATTAGGTCATCTTATATGTGATGATATTGCTAGTCATCTCTCTGGAGACATCACTGTGAGTTTTTACCTTGAATCCTGACAACGTTGATCATCTTGTCGTCCACAGCATCACACATGTATTTCCCAGAATCTGAGGGCTGCACATGTGAGATGATAATTTTCCTCAGAGTGCCGTAGCTCTCAATATAAGTACGGGGGTCACTGGTAAGTAGCCTGTCATTGCAGTACCACTGGACAGGGGCGCTGGCACGGGACACTTCACAGGCCAGGATCAGGTCGTCCCCTGCCACCATCTCTTGGTAGTCAGAGTCATTTGAGTTGCCCACAATTGTCACTGGAGGCTCTAAGGCCAATGGGAAGAGACACACGATGTATTAAAGGAACTTTTTTTTTTATTCCAAATCATTTAATAAATGGAATTCACTGAATTAATTTTACCTTCTACCGTAACCTGGAAGCTGATATTGTCTTCTCCTGCATCCAGAAAGTACTCTCCTGAGTCTCCGAGTTCAGCGTTGAGGATGACCAGCGAGCGGAAAGCACCTTCTTCTTCTTCACAGAACCTTTCGTCGCCCTCAACACGACAGTGATCCTTGTACCATTTGGCAACAGCATTGGTTCTGGACAGCTCACACTCCAGCACAATGTCATCCGAAATCCGTGATTTAAGATTTGTCTTAATCTGTGACTTTCTTAGGATCTTCACTGGGGGCTCTGATGATGCAGAATTACATATTGACACTCAATTTGACATTATGGTGATCTTGAAATTTGCTTTTTGGGACAAAGCTGAACTGACATTGCCTCTTACCTGAAACTTTGACCTGGAAATCAATTTTATCATCAACAGCATCACAGGTGTATTTCCCAGAATCCTCTGGGGTAGCAGAGTGGATGTTCAGACGATGGATAAGTCCATCCTCTGTGATGGTGACATTACTGCTCTCCTCTATTTCGTAGCCATTTAGCAACCACTTGACTTCAGCACTTGGCCGGGACACTTCGATCTCCAGCACGATTGGTTTGCCAGCAAAACTTTCCAGTTTGTCAGGCATGTTTTTGGGACGAGTAAGCATCACTGGTGGCTCTAAATGAAAAGGAGGAATGAAGTCATTAAAAGATGAAAGAATAAAGAATCAAAAATGGTAGAAATGCAAAATAATAAAATAATAAAATAGTTACCCTTATGTCATCCTTCTTACCTGTAATAGTCACCAGGAAGGCCACAGAGTCATTCTCAGTGTCACATATATACTCCCCTGTGTCGTCCAAAGTAGTTATGGGTATAACCAGCCTGCGTTGAGCCCCATCCACCTCCAGGATCAAGTTAGGACCCTCTTCTACCTCCAGGCTGTCTCTGTACCACCGAACAGAGGCATCCGCCTGGGAGATCTCGCAGCTGAGATCCAGCCTCTCGGAGGACAAATGGGTCAGTTCTAACTCTGATTCACTGGGGAAGATGATTGTTACCGGTGGATCTGTTGCAGGGGGACGGTAGTTACATGTAAGCTTTCAAATCATTTGGAGATTCCACATATTTATATTAGTTGTACAGGAAATTTCAGCCTTACCTTTGACAATAAGCTGGAAAAAGACAGAGTCTCCGTCTGTTTCACAGACATACTCTCCGCCATCCTTCACCGAGCCATTGAGGATGGTCAGGCTCCTGTAAGGACCCTCAGATATCAGCTGGACATTATCCCTTTCCTCCACCACCTGGCCGTCCTTGAACCATTGCACCTTCCCACTGGAACGAGACAACTCGCACTGCAGACGGATCTCCTCTGAGATATAGCTCTCCATCACAATATCTTCCTTTGGTTCCACAATCATCACTGGAGGCTCTGTGTTTGTAGTTAGAGGAAGCAGAGACAGGTCAAAATCATGTTTCTAATAAGAATGAAGTTCTGCACTTGGTTCACCAGCTAATTGATGTGTCTTTAGACACTACTCGTACCAACAGGAGTGAGACAGGTGCCTGTACCTCTGACAGTGACCGTGAACTCCATGCTGTTGTTTCCTGCCTGGCAGGTGTAGCTGCCAGCATCTGAGGTTTCTGCTGAGCGGACGATCAGCCTCCTCATGGTTCCCTCTGCCTGCAGAGTGATGTTGTTACTGGGCTGGACCTCACAGCCGTCCTTATACCTGAGACACAGACAGTGATACTACATGTAAAAACAACACTTCCAAACTTTTGATCAATAAAAACTGAATTTGATAACCGAGCATAAATTGATGCACTACTTCATAGTTTTTCTAAGATTTCACTCCTCATCGTCTCACCACACAACTTCAGCATCGTCTGTGGAGACATGGCAGAGCAGCACCACGGGGTCCAGCTCCATGCTGCTCTTATGGAGCTCCTCCTCTGGGACCGGACTGAACTCCACAGGACGACCTGAAAAAAACAGGTGGAGGGAGGGATGGATGTCAACAGCTGGAACACAAGGTACTACAACTTCTCAAACATGAACTACTAACTGTTAAACAACCTAACAAGGTTTTGGTTTGCTGTACAAGAAGTACATATCAGTTAGGGCTGCAAGCAGTGTTTATTAATCTATCAGTAGTTTATATTCCAATAAATCTATTAACTGTTTAGCCAGGGGGAATGTAAGACATGTCATTACAAGATCCCAGAGTCAAAGGTCATAATTTCATATTGCTTATAAAATGTATAATGAAGTAAAACTTTACAAAGCACATTTGAGAAGTTGGAAATTAACCAGTTAATAATATCAATTTAATTTTGATTTATGTGTTTTTATAGTTATATGGACTTGCATGTGAGAGAGCAACTGTTCTTAGATATATCCAAAGACATGACATTGATCAGCTTTTCAAAAAAGCCTTTAACCTGCAACGTCCACGTTGAATTTGATGACATCTCCTGATGATTCACATGTATAAACTCCAGAGTGAGATGCATCCGCTGACTGAATCACGATCCTTCTCATGTTCCCATCTGATTGGATGTTGAGTCCATCGGCCACCTGCAGCTGCTTGCCATCTTTGAACCAGGATACTTTTGCGACGGGGTGGGAGACTTCACAGTAGAGCACAATGGCGTCACCAGTGTCCACCCTCTTATTGCTGTCTACGTCTGACAGAGGACTGAATTTGATCTCAGCAGCTGCAAAGAAATAAACACCAGAACTTAAACAAAGAAATGCATCCATCACAGGCTGAAGTTAACAGAAATAACCAGTTACACCTACGTTTAACCTTGAGCACAGCGGAATCCCGGACTCCATTGGCTATGAACGTGACCTCTGCTGTGTCCTCCGTAGTGTGAGCTTCACGGATAACCAATGAGTGCTGTGTTTGGGACTGTTGTATTGAATATCGTCCGCCGTGCTGCAGCTGAGCGCTATTCAGGAACCAGGTTCCAACCATTGTGGCAGACAGTTCGATGGAGAAGTGAGCATCTTCTCCTTCCACAACCTCGCAGCCTTTCAGGCAACTGTGGATCTTTGGCCCAGGGACTAAGGGAATTAACAAAACATTGTAAAAATTACCTTAAAGATACCTTAACCAACTCTAATAAGACACAAATATACTGGATACTGGAATCACTGGAACTTAAAAGATAAAATTATTTCTAGAAATAAAAAAACGAAACAACTAAAAAGCATTAAATGGGTCTAGAAAAATAAGGCTAAAACACATAAAAATGCATTCTATAAAATATTTAAGCACAGTAATGTGTTTGTGCATACCTGTCAACATGTAAAGTATACTAGACACTAAGCCAATATGTGCCTCTGATTTCATCTCACTGATATATTGACCAGGTTGTATTGACTGTGTTTGGAGAAAGAAACACATGGAATAACAATGTAGTACAAGTACAATACTCCTTCACAGTAAGTTCCTCACCCAGATGCACAGCTTTGGGAAACTCCACATGGCCGCTTCGCCCATACTTGTTGATGCAGCAGACACGGAAGCGGTAGTCGCCTCCGCACGGCACGCTGTCGCCAGCGACCTCCGCTGAAGTGGCATTCTCTGAGGTGAAACACTTCTGCCACTCCTGGGAGCCCACTTCTTGTCTCTCCACAACAAAGATGGAGCGGGTGGAGGTCTGGCTGCTGGGGGCAGGAACCCAGGTGAGCAGGGCACTGTTGGGTCGATCCACGTCCATTGTGATGCCCACAGGGCAGATAGGAGGGCAGTGTCTTGTGGCTACAAGAGTGAAAGGACAAAGAATACCGTATGAATGATTATGCTGTAGGTTACATATCTGTTATTTTACCTGAATGCTTCCTATATTTCTTTTTGCTCATAATAAAGCAGATTACAGATTCTATTTAATAACAATAATAGATTTTTTACACCCTGAGCTCAGAGGATACAGGTGTTTCACTAAACACCCATACAGTTGTCAAACAGTCTGCAGTTTAATTCCCAAAACAACCAGTGTGTGTTTCTGACTAATGGAATTATAAAGATGTAACAACAGACATTTGCACGTAACAGACAACTGAACTTAGTTACATGTATGTACCTTTGACCTTGAGACGGGATGAGGTCTTGGATCTTCCTGCGACAAAGGTTACGACTCCTGAGTCGTGATAGGCCACGTTGACGAAGACCAGAATGTGAGTTTTGCCAAAAGACTTGAGGATGGTTTGGTGCGTCTCATGCAGCTTCAAATTGTCTTTGAACCAGTGGATCTCCATGTCGTCGTTCTCCACCTCCACGCAGAACACGGCGTTCTCACCCTCCAGCACCTCCAGCTTTCGGGGAAGTTTACGAACAATAGTACCTGTAATTAGACAAATCCTTTCACTCCAGGTGTCCATTCAAATCCTGACTACTGGAGCTTTAAAATGTAGCAACTAATCTGTTAACTTATCTTATCGCACACGACAATCTAAAATACTGCATGCCCATACTACATCCAGTACAACAGACCTTTAACTGACAGCTCTGCAATGCTCTTTGCTCCATCTGGCATCTCACAGAGGTACACTCCATCGTCGTCTGTCTCAACGTCGTGGATGGTCAGTCTGCGTTTGGTTCCTTTCTGCTCCATCCCGTATTTACTGCTGGGCATCAGCCGCTGGTCCTCCAGGTACCAGGCGGACGGGACAGACTCATCGGGTACCTCACACTCCAGCACGGCCATATCCCTCTCCCTCACCTCTACGTCTTTCAATGGACACCTGAACCGCACAGCTGGCCCTGAAAAACCATGTAAGTGTGGCTACTTTAACTTAACAAAACATGGATAAGTTGTGGATTTGGGCTGGTAATAACATGATATGAGTATGCTTATATGTGTGTGTGTGTGTGTGTGTGTTCAGACACTAGTACAAAGATTTATTGGGATTATTAATACTAGTCTCTTTCCACAACGAGATGTCCCTTCTTTGTGTTGATAAGTTGGATTGGTGTTTTATTGACTTGTTTAATATGTACATTTTATTTGTCAGATAATAGCCTATATTTTATTCCAGTCCAAATGATTTCCATTTACACATTTTAGTACAAACTCAAATTTCCACTATATAATGTGTATGTTAAGGAGTGGCATGTTGACTGAACTGACTCTAATAGAGGCAGCTGCAACAGTGCAAAACGTAAGAAAAGGTATGTGACCCTGACAATTATCTGCCTATTGTGAAGAGATTAGGACTAAAGAATTAGCCACTTTCAAAGGTGATGCCGTGCATTTCAACAATGCACACAAAGCTATTGGCCCGCACAAGTGCAGCTTACATTAACATTTGAACCATTACTATTTCTTTACAACAGCATGAATAAACCTGCGAAAGAAAATTTAGAGATGCATTGTGTTATTTGCTCTCTGTCATGATGACTTTTTCATTATCATCTATATTTGTAAGTTTGGATGGTCCCATTCAGAAATCTGTAGCCAGTTAGATTAGCAGGAAGAGCAGGGAGGTATTTCCTACCTTTGACGGACAGGTGAACGGCGCTGAGGGTATTTCCAAGAGCATTTGATGCTGCGCACACATACAGTCCTGTATCCTGCACTTTACAGTACAGAACCTTTAGTGTGTAGTAACCCTCTCTGTCCTCAAATATGAGATGACGCCTCCCGGGCTCTAGGGGAACCCCATCTTTCTTCCAAATGATCTCTGGCTTGGGCTTCCCCGTCACTAAGCAGCGAAACTTGGCGTGTTTCCCCTCTGCCACTGCAAACTTCTTGGCCTTAGCAGCGCTGACCGGTAGCTCTGTAACCCTCGACAAACTGAGCCTGCTGCCCCTGGGCTTTGGCGACCACTGGCTGTTAGTGTGACCATTTGAGGACATTTTACTCTCCACTCTCTCAGGCACGAGCTCCACGAGAAGGACGGCACCGGCCAAGGCCTCGCCGTGGCAGTTGATGGCCTTGCAGGTGTAGACACCTTTGTCTGGCATGCGCGTCCTGTAGATCTTGAGCTGGAACCAGCCACCATCTTGGTTGCTCACGCTGAAGTGTGTGCTCTCGAAGATGTCATTGAGCTTCTTCCCGTCCTTCTCCCATGTTACCTCGGGCGGAGGAGTGCTCCAGATCTTGCAGGAGAAGGCGGCATCTTCTCCCCGGTCCACGCGCAGAGAGAGGGGCTTGATGAGGAATCGCGGCTTATCATCAGACGTTAAATCAACATCTTCTCGTTTTTCACTAAACTTGCCGTTCCACTTGTGCTCTCCGTTCAGCCCTTCTCCATTTTCTCTCTTGTGTTCACCATTTTGCACAGTGCAGTGGCCATTCAGGTGCACTTCAAATTCTCCATGTTCTTTCATTGGTTGCTCGACACCATTGACTCCTAATTGCCTTTGTCCCCCTTCCTGTGGCAGGGCCTCTCCTTCCACTTTGAGTGAGGCTGCTGCGTAAGTTTCACCTATGCTATTTTTGGCCTTGCAAATATACTGGCCAGCATCCTGCTGGGTCACTCCAGTAATGGTCAGCAGGTAAGATTTTCCCTCTTCACAGAGCTTGTAGTGTCCTTCAGACTTGATCTGGATGTTCTTACGCTCCCAGATCACATCAGGACGGGGGTCCCCGTCAATTTGGCACTTCAGTGTGGCATCTGTGCCATACAATGCCACCACAGGGCGCGGGTAGCCCAAAACACGAGGAGCACCTCCAAAAATATCCATGATGATGTCACCCTCTGTCTGGTTTGAATGAAGCAAATTCTTTTGTTGTGGGATCGCCTCGATTGGATCCTCTTATCTGTGTTGTTGTGAGAAAAAGAACATTTCATTAGGTAATTAACTTCAATGGAAACAATGCATCAAACTACATGTTTGCAGAAGTTGCCCAGACCTCTTGACTGGACATAATCCCAAAGCCTCATTCTAAACACTAAACTCCTACATCATATTTGTTGGAGGGGAGTTTTCTTGCTTTGACAGTGTCGTCTTTACATTTGTTTTTACACCCTAACCAGATGACTGCATGTCAAGTGTGAGATTTGTTTGTGTATAAAACCTGAAATGTGCTTTAAAAAGGACTATTTTATCATCAGGAATCTGATTTAAATGATTCAATGTGGAGTGTGTGTATTTTTAATATACTACTAAGTACTTAGTGTAGTTACCAAGATAAAGCTGTGTATTAAGGTGTTTATCACATACTATAGTAAAGTAGGTTTTTAACAAACGTAAACCTCACGGTTGTCTCACAGCTGGTGCTGTAGCTCACTGAAGAGTGTATTTATAAAGTAGTCTGTCCAAAAAAAGACACCAGAGACCATGTGTCACATAGCACACAAACTGTGACACACCTGCAGTCACTAAGTGAAACTAAATGAACCCGTCTCTGTGTGTATGTATGAACGTATGTATGGAGCATGTATATCAGCTGCAGCCTTCCTGGTGCATTGCTGTATTGTTGTCATGTCATTATTAAAAAAGCAACATTTCTCTTTTTTGATGAAGACGCCTTGCGTATGGTTTGATCTTGTAGCAGTTAGTAGAAAACATTAGTCTCTCATTTGTTTCCTTCATGTCGTCACCGTCTCTCTTTTGGCATTAAGAATTGCAACCCTCCCTTCTGCATGACGCACACACTCTCCCATCTGATGCACTGATGCACAACCTCTAAACAGCATGGATCACGTAGTCATGTCCTCAAGTCTTGGCTTGAAAATAGCTCGCAAAGTAGCATGCCAGTTATTTCTAAAGTCAGTTACGATCAGTAAAGACGTGAAAAGGATTTTGTTGGAACATGGATATAAATGATTCTACATAAGGAGGCCTGACTGTCAAGAAGGAGTGTCAGGAGAGACATCTACAGTAAGACAGTAGTAAGGAATCAACATAGTGCACATATTGTACATTTGACCAAAAAACAAACCCTTTTTTAATTGTGTCCATTAAAGAATAGTCAAAGGATAAACTTACCGCTCCACTCTCTTTAAAGCATCCTGTCACTGTTGCAATGTTTGCATAAAAATGATGTCCTCAAAACGCTGAAGCTGGCTTTAGTTAATTCACATGACCTTTGGGCCCTTCTTTAAATAATCGTGTCCTGGAAAGGGCAGATATCCCTTCTGTTGCTCTGTAGAACATTCATGAAGCTGTGAGACTCCTCAGGTCTGGGTTGGCTCACATTTGACACACCTCCTGGTCACTTCCCTTCACACCTGGAGACTCATGGTCACAGGTATCATGTCTTGGTTGTGTCCCCTTGGTTTGGCGAGTGGCAGAGAGGAACGTGACCACAGTCTTTCAGCCGAGTGCTTGGACTATGCGTCAGCTCTGATAGTGTCATCGTCCAACAGCAAAAGAGTGAGAGGGACGGAGTTCTTTCGCAGCTGCTGCCACTGCAAGCCACCCCCTAAAAATAACAGCAGCTTCGATGACAGTGGGCCAGATAAAGTTAGGCCCTCCATTCACAGAGTGTGGCTCTCTAAAGATAGAGGGGAGGACGAGCTCTGCGACGGATCACTCAACAGATATCCTGAGGTAAACGTCACCCCCCCCCCCAACCTCCTCGAGTCTTAAGACATGCTGACCCATAAATAGGGTCAAATTAGAGTCACATCAGTATTACATTATTAGTTATATGGAGCAGCGATCTGAAACGTGAACAGAAAGATACCGAATGAGACAGCTTGACAGGCTTGTAGACCCCTAACAAAGTCTAATCAGGGTTGTAGAAATAGACCACTAGTCTAAATCTATAATTTTAGAGCATATATTTACACCTATCAAAAATGTATTTCATAGCCCTAAGGCCTTGAGGACTATGTCAGGGGTTCAATTAGAAATAATTAGAAATAAAGTTATTCTTGAACTACATTTTTAATACTCTAAGCAACTGGTTGACATACAAATAGAAGCTTATGTTGTCTGGTTTGCTTAGAAAAATAAACTAACAAGGGTTAATAACTTGTCAAAAGTCAATAGAGATTAAATGATTATTACCCGTATTGGTCAGTGCAGCGGAGACAAGAAGAGCTGCCTCACACAACACTGTGTGTCTGCCTGTGTGTAAGCTAAGACCCGTCTCAGCGATGTAGGACTGCACAAGTGTTGGAAGCATTAAAGCCCATTATGATCTGGCATGTGAAATCCTCACCATCAGCACTGTCATGGTGTTAGGAAACACATCAGCTTTTCAAACAAGAAGGTTAGAAAGCTCTTACTTTTAGTGCAGGTGTGCTCAGGAAGCTGTAAAGTTCAAGTTATTTCAAATGGAAAGAAAAGTTTATCTTTTCGATTTGTCTTAAATATGGTGTCTAATTTGGCCAGTTTGTGTACTGGTGCAGTGCCAAACCTGAATGAGGTGTATCCAAAGTGTATTTATTCAAATATAAAACTTTAGTTAACTTCAACATCTGGATGTGTTTGCTGTTTTTCATGTTAATCGGACTGGGGGTAGAGGAAGTCTTTAAAAATGTGTTGCTTGTGTTTTCCCCCACAACAGTTAACAGTGGCCTCCCATCATGACAGATTTGAATCCGGCATTAACACTTGTCACCTGCATTCTCAGACGGTAGCTCTCTAACTTATCTCCTTAAGTGGAGTGTTTTGGACGCCCACGACACAAACTGTCGTCGTAGATATTTGACCTTCAGCGCAGGTCGCATAGCTTCGATCGCTTTGTGAAGGTTGCAGAGTCTCAAACACAGACGTACTCTCAAACCTCCCTGAAACAGCAAAGCATAGTGATCTAAATGATCAGATGTCATTCAGAGGACTCGCACCACACTAGCGGCTCCATTTAAGGAAGCTGGTACCTCTGACATTCTCATCCATGCAGTCATCCCTGCAGCTGTTGGGTACAATGACGGCACCAGGAGCCAACAGCACAGCGCTGCTCTTTGTCCTGAGATTGGGTTTCAATATCAAAAGCAGGTTTCTTAACAGGATCTCAACCAACTGCGTTTGAGCAAGCTCCTCCTCACCAATCTTTCCACTGATGACCAAATCATGTGGCTTTAAAGGTGTTTGCTGTATTTCTTTGACAGGAAATCTGCATATTAAAGCTATTTTCATCAGGATCTAGAGACAAATATAGTGCGCTGAATTCACAGAATGAATCCTCAGTTGGATGATCAAAGGATAGAAAGAACTGAGTCTGAACATGATTATTCTGCTTTACACTATTACCCCACAGACTCCCGGCTGTGTGATTTGTTCCATACTGATGTAAAACTGAACCAAGGTTACCTCGTGTGGCGTTAAAGGCGTCCGGATGTTCAGCTGTATTTCTCATGTCAAGGATATTCTGTTTAACAAAGCTGGCTTGAGATCAAGATTGTGGCGACTGCGGCTCTGGAGTAGTTTATTTCAGCTGGGAAACAACAGACCTGCAGGCATGTCCAGAGCACCATGTACAAACTATAATATAGCGGTAACCTTTAATGCTCCCAAGCATTAAAAAACCTTTTTTGCTCCCAAGCATTAAAAAACATTTTTTAGGTTTTTAGTAAACCTAAAAAAGGAATGACTCCACATGCTGTGGACTTTTCTTACTAGAGTAAGGGAAATCCATCCATGCCAGAATAGTTTGAGGCTAAATGAATACCATTAAACACATTGCACAATATTGTCCATTAGATGGAGCTAGAGAGTTACTTAAGAGGCCACATCATTGGACCTGAGACAACAGGGGATCAAGTTAACTCTACAGGTTAACTGACCTCCCTAAATGAGGCAGCAGGAGCATTTTCATCAGCGATCATTCAGATTATTATTTAGTGATGTTCCTGACGTGTAAGACTGAAAACATTTAAAGAGCTGAAATCCAAAGTTAGATTACTCTTAATGACTGCTGTGGAACCATTTCCCAGAAAAAGTCATGAACTAAACTGAGTTAAAAAATATCTAAAATACAGAAAATAAGTTATCTTTAAGAAGAAGCGTAATTCAACGTCAGATGAATGGTGAGGATGTAGCACTTCAATCTTCAGTTGCATAAAATCACTGTATGTGCGGACTCTCTTGTTGTCATTATGATCCTATCAAGTGGAAAAGTCTGGCTGTTTTGGGGGGGGGGGATCTGTGGTCCCAGGATAAAGCTGTTTTGACCCCAGAGACTTGAAGAAGTGTGTTAAAGTGCACGTACACACTTCCTCCATGTTAAACGTGATCACTGCTGGAAGAGAAGAGGGGATATATACTGAGAAGAAGGAGGGGAGGTGACGGAGAGACGTGCACAGAGGGAAGCCGAGATCAAACATTTTTGTCAGGTGACCTCTGACATTTTAGCACCTCCCCCTTCTCCCTTCAACCTGCAAGCATGCTGGGAGAAACAACAAGGGATTCTGGGAAAGACAGGAGGAGGGCTTTTTTAAAACACAAACAACATCTGTGTGTGTGTGTGCGAGGCAGATAGAGGAGGACGTGTATTCAAGTTCTTTTTTTCATTATTATTAGATTTGCTTTCTCCTGAGAATAATTTTAGCTCAGATAACATTTGTCCCAGATTTAGTTGTAGTGCAGGCTGCAGCACTGAAATCATTTCTACTAAGGAAAGAGCTGCGTTTTAAAATGATGGATTGGAAATGTAGGATCGTCGTTCAGTCTGTTCTCTGGACATGAAGACGGGTCTGTGGGGTATAGCACCTACATATAGTTATTGTAGGTATCATAAAAATGACAATATTCTGTATTCTTCTTATTGTCAAGAAATCCCATGAAAAGACAAAAATAGAGCCCTGATTAAACTTTAGTCTCCAACAAATGAACTCCTGTTCGACAGAACATGTATCAATCTCCCCTTCAGGTCCCTTTAGTAGTTGTTCTGGGTTTTCCACTTGTCATGGAAGTGCTTGAAGGACTTCTTGCTCATGACCCATTTTTAAACATTTCTGTCTCCAGGAAGGAATAGGCTTGGGCCTAGTGACTGTGACTGTGGACCATAAGACAAACATAGAATAATGCCATGTTGGACTTGTGTCTGTGTTGACAGGACATCCATGACATCTTCTTTGCAATAGTTTGTAATACATCATTTTCTAGCTGGAGTGCTGTGTGCTGTGGACAGTCAAAGTTAATCACCAGTAGCTGCATGTCATCTGTATGCATTTATAAAATGACGTTCATTATGCGTTTCATGGCTTGTGCTTTCTTTAGCCTTATCGATAACATCACTTAAATCCCCATTTGATTACATAGTTTGGATTTTAAACCGAACTCCTCTAAACATCGTGCTTCTGTAAATGATAATTGAGTTACATGAATGACGTTGTATGAATTGTATTAATCGCTTTGCTGACTAGAGTTCACTGACGATTATTCTTTGATTTTCTGAGTTCTGTGAATGATGGGATGTTGTTACTTAAACGCAGCGGAGAGATTTACAGCACACTGTCAGAGGCAGAGTCACGCAATGTACAAAGGGCTTTAGTGGCAGATGTGGATGTAAATTACATACGATCACACACACACACACACACACACACACACACACACTTAAAGGGATGTTTTGACAGATGTGAGGAGAGGAGAGCATCACGGGTGGGTAGCCACTGGCAAGTCAGCTGATCTGCCTCCCCTTACTCGTTCACGCTCTCACTTCCTGTCTCGTCTTTGTGCTTCTGCTCTCGCTTTGTCTCACATGTTGTCCTTTTAGCGGGAGGCCAACACAACGTTGTTTTGTTGTTGTGGGTTAAAAGTTAAAAGTATACACTGTGTCTAAATGTACCCCCACACCACATGTCAATCACACACACACACACACTCTTACACAGCTGCTCACTGTGAAGCCCATGTGGTTAGTTGGCCTTAATTGACTGATGCCTCTAATTAGTGGCAGGTTATCTAATGAATGTGTGAGTGAGAGAGAGAGAAGAGAGAGAGAAATGTGACTGCTGTGTGTTGGCCTCCATCCTCCTGTCCAACTGCTGTGTGGTCTGTATGTTTGGATTGATTATGCATTAGTGTGGAAATGATCTCTGATTCCTACTAGGTGAAGAAGTGGAATCTTGTCTCCTTTGGATGGATACAGACACTCAGTTGAGAACCGTCAGACAGACCGATATAGACTAGGGTTATTTAAGACACATGTCCTGATGCTAGAGCTGCTGTTACCCTGGCAACCATTGTGTGTGTTTGTGTGTGCACGCACTAACAAACGTGTCCTCCACATGAACCCTACGCAGTTACTTTCTTTTCTAACCAGAAAGATTACACTTCACAGATTCACTTCTTGCTGTGTTGCCTCCTTTTCCTGAGTAAAAATAACCACGTCATGACTTTCTACAGTAACCTTGTTGTCTTGTTTTTGCCTTTTTTATTTTCCACTCAAGCTGCCAGCTTTTGTTGCCTCCCACACTGAATATAAAATGTTCTGTGATGGAGTTAAGTTATTCCTAAGCTTTGTAATTGTTACAACTAAACTGTTATTTAATGTAAAGTTCACCTTTTAATTCCAAAGTTTTAATGCAGAGTCAGTAGTGCTGTTTAGACACACAAATCCATAAAGACTGGTTAACATCAATACTTTATTGAATATCCAGTAAGGAATGAATATAGTCCACAATTTAATGTGGAAACGTTCTTACTGAAGGAACTTTATGTAAGTCCCAGAGGTTTGCTTGTTCATTTCAACGGCAGCTCTGATGAAGGAAAACTGACTTTGGGAGTGTGGCAGAGGGAAAAATCCTCCAATCTCTACCAATCAAATGCATATCAATAAAAGCAAAGGGAACATCTACAGCGTTACAGTCATGCAGCTTAACTTTGCAACCATTAGGCCAGAATCCTTTTACATAAAGCGTCTTTAGTGAAGACAACAGAAATAGATGTGGATGATCCTGACATCTCATTATACTGGAGGACATTTTTATACATGAACTCACACATTCGTTACATTCCAGTCTTTTGTTTCCAGGCTTCCTCCTCACATTCACCTTCGCTCCTCCACTCCTCTGCTTGCAGTTTCATTACATTGGCTCACTTCTCTGGAACGTGCAGCTCCGATGAGGAGAGATAATGATAGCGTGAAGCTCTGGCTTCCTCTAGACGATGTTCCACACAAAAACACACACACAGTCATTATTACTGCTCTTAGACACACACACACACACACACACAAACACAGAGGAGGTGTTTTACTCATGTAATCTAACTGCTAGTGTCCATTCAGCAAAATACCTCAGAGAGAGAAAGGAAGCATCATCTGCCATGTCAGTGTTTCCAGTGTGAGAGAGAGACAGGGCAGATAGGAGCTGATAACTTTCTTCCCTCATTAGTTTGTTTCTAAAAACAAATTTCCTGCTGTCTGATTGTCATGGTTACTTTTACACCTATCACGTGCAGACACACACCCGCACTCCAACTCAAATTAGCAGATTTGCAGTGGTCGTCTGGTAGAAAAGCAACACACTGGATGATTTCCTCCTGCAGCAGCAAAACATCCTGATTCTGACTATTTGAACATTCCAGATTTTGCATACACTGTAAATTTTATCCACGTAGAGACTAGACACACACACACACACGGCCATGCTTATATAACAACATGTGCGAGACCTTCTTTTCCTTAAAAATCAATCTCACTGCAAGAGCTGATCTGTTACCAATGCATCTTACATGTGGTATTCTCATACAAAGTGGTCAAACAGAATGTGACTTGATATATTTTCTTCAGATTTCTTTTGAGATTCTAAAAATCTTGTGTGTGACGTTGTTGCAGAGTTATTACTCTACAATAAAAGTGCTACTCATTGGGTTATAGTGTGTGTTGACTTTATTTAATCAGATGAAATGAACCAGCAAGTTGTTTTCTTTTACATGTGAAATTGTGAATGGATGGCAGCAAAGAGGTGTGGCTGCATGGAGTAATGAATGGAGGCATACAGGAGACTGAATGGAGTACTCATCCTGATTGAACTTTCACTAAGCTCCGTTAAATATCTTAAGCCCACATTACCAACAGAAGTAGATTAAATAACGCCAGGCACAAAGTCCTTCTTTTAACTTTAACAATAAAGAGAAAGTGGATGAGATTACGTGCATGTTGTGCTTTCTGCGGCTTGTTGGTGAATGTTAAACCTTGTTGCCCTGATGGCACATGCTGTTTTAGCCACAGTCGGGGGTGTAGGGACGGCAGTGTCGGCTCTCACACAGACATTCATGATTCGCAGACGATGAGTCCTAGTGACTGCGGTGGTCCTCTGACTGTTCCTTTAGTGCAATAATCAAGGTGAAATATCTCAGTGAATGAAGGGCCATGATGTTTGGTACAGACATCCATGCTCCTCATGGTCGACTGTAATACGCTGGTGATGCTCTGACTTGGCTGCACCATCAGGTCAACATTTTAATTTGTTCAATACTTAGTGTTTGGTGATAATTAGCAAATGTTAAACGTTTTAGCATGCTAGCAAGCTAACATGGTAACCATTCCACCTGCTAAACATCAGCATGTTAGCATAGCCAGTGTGAGTATGTCAGTATGCTTGATGTTGGCATTCAGCTCAAAGCACTGCGGTGCCTAAATACAGTCTCACACAGCTGAATGCATTAAAATGCATGTATTATATCAATTGGCTTACAATTCATAGCAAATCAGTCCCATGGCCAACAAAAATGTGTGTGAGTTAAGCTTTGTTCTCTTTAGATATTGCATAAATGAATACATTTCCTTTTTCAATTCTCATTTTCCTTTGCTCTTTTTAATCTAATCTAATCTAATGTTGATCTCATTGTATTTCTTGTAGACAATGAACATCGCTGCTTGATGACTAAACATCAGATGTCGTTTTTTCCTCTTCTAAGTAGGAAATGATGCCGATATGTCTTTAAAATGCTGTCAGACATAAATTTAAATTATATTTGTGATAAAGATTCAGTGTCCAGATTAGAAATGTACAAAAAGCACACGTATTGCATTAAACATGTAGCAGCGTGTTTATGACGAGGTAACCTGTCATCCGTCATCACTTCTGTGTTTTCTGCCAGTTTACGAGCCGTTATTAGGTTTAAGCATTCTGTGCACGCTGGACGCAGCGGCAGCTATTAATTACATGATTGGATTGTTACATAACAGGTTGCACATGCATGCTATATTAAACTGTGGCAGTGATTCATTGCACACATGGATAACTAAATGGCAGAAAGTCAGAGCAGGGAATCAAATGTTATGTAATGTGAGTGCTGCACACACGTATGCTCGATCGAGTAAACCGGGCTAAAGAAAAAGATTTACATGTATGAGTGTGTGTATTAGTGTGAGTGCATCCAACTCTGACTGGCAGATTGCTTGCTGTGAAATGTCAACTGCCCACACCATACGCCATGCTGTGTGTGTGTGTGTGGTGTGTGTGTGTGTGTGTGTGTGTGTGTGTGTGTGTGTGTGTGTGTGTGTGTGTGTGTGTGTGTGTCATGGCTTCATTCACAAGAGTGTGTAAAAGAGTGACAGGCAGACAAGCAGATGGCAGGAGAGCTACAGAGACAGCAGGGAGGGGGGATAAAATCAATACACAATTTTTTTTTATCCTTTATCATATATGTATCATATATGACGACTGTAAATGTGCTTGATTCCCTCAATTTACCACATAAAAATATCCAGCTTCAAAATGTCAAAGCGTCCTGCAAATCCTGCCATGATCAGATTGAATGAGTTCTCCAAAAATGAGGCTTTTCTGAAACAGCTGACCTGCAACAGACTGTAATCCACAAATATATTCATGTTTTTCTGATATTCAAGGCTGGCGAAAAGAGATTATAATAAATATATCAGAACACATATGACAGAGTATATACGGCATTGTGACACATGACACAAGAAACACGCCATGTGGCGCACTTCAACCCAGACCTTGAGCGTGAAAGAGGATCGATATATTGATCGATCCAAGCGTGCAGACAGATGGCTGAAGATGTCGATGTGTTACAGATTGTCTCAGTTAGAAAATGTTTTAGTTCTAAAGATCACATGTTGTCTCATTTAGCTAACAGGTGCAACTCCAGCTGAGAGTTCTCAAACATGTTAATACTGCGGATGATGAGACTGAGCTTTTACGTAGCAAGTGTTTGTGAATATGGAGCATGTAACATATTAACACAACGACACTTTAACCTACACATGCTGCGATTCATTTAAAACGAGAGAACATAGAAGAGAAATAATAAGGTTTAAGATAAAATGGTTTCTCCACATCACTGGAACCTAGAGGAAGATGTTCAGACTGTCTTGTAGGATGTGAATGAATGACTGAATTAGTTTAATTTCATTAACAAGTTTGAAATAGATGACCACTTAAATCCAGACATGGATAGATAAAGACAGATCAATAGAAAAAAAAAATTGGTGAAATGAATGAACACCGTGTACACACACTGTATTGTCTGTGTATATGTGTCACAGGGTGTACTGCTGCTGGAATGGTTATCTTGGTGGATGGGGTGTGGATTGTTGTCATGGCAACCAAGTAATGGGGTTAAGATGGCGAGTGGTGTGTGTGTGTGTGTGTGTCTGTTTTTTTGTGCATTCCACCCTTTCTAACAGGAGTGTTTCTTTGGGAGTTACATTATCACAAATG
Organism: Nannoperca australis; assembly: GCA_036023655.1. NCBI lineage: Eukaryota > Metazoa > Chordata > Actinopteri > Centrarchiformes > Percichthyidae > Nannoperca > Nannoperca australis. Next base: position 14,576 of record JAVQJD010103322.1, on the reverse strand, counting down.
ACTCCTCTCTCTCTCTCAACACGCAACATTGTGTGTGTGAGTGTGTGTGTGTGTGTGTGTGTGTGTGTGTGTGTGTGTGTGTGTGTGTGTGTGTGTGTGTGTGTGTGTGTCTCTGTGTCTCAAATCTTCTGGATTGTTTCCTGATTTAAATCCACGCGTGTGTTGTCTGGTGTGTGGTCTGTGAGATGATCCATCAGGGCTGAATCTAAATTCAGAGTTTTTTTCGTTATATTGGCCCCTAGAGGCTCCCAGTGCAAATCCATATGCAGTGTGTGTGTGTGTGTGTGTGTGTGTGTGTGTGTGTGTGTATCCGAGGAATCCATCTGCTCTTTCCTTGTTAAGCTCAGCCCCCAGGGGCCCCTTCAGCACAAATCCTCTCCTTTTACCAGATATCAGGGGAAGGACACACATCAGCCTTAGTATGTGATTTGTTTATAGCCTCAAACTGATCAAAATGTCTTTTCACACATTCCATGAACAAATGCATCCAGGTTATTGAAAGGGTGTGTTGAAATCAAAGACCCCTTGTTTCAGAAATGACTATGATTTCCAGGTGATGCCTGACAGACATAGCAAGAGTAAATAAGGGGGCGGGGCTTTAGAGAAAGTTCAAACTCTTTTAAAAACTTGTGGATTTATCTAAAGTTTAGATCTGCTGACATTTTGATAAAAAAACGTGTCCTATCTTTTCCACACCCCATCAGAAGTATGTAGACAACGTCCGGGGACGGAGCGACCCAGAGATAATTGAAGTCTAACTCAGGACATGCCACACGCTTTCATTTGACTGTTGCATGTTGATTGTAAGAACAAGACGCTTCAGATGTTCTTTCCTGGGAGAATATAGCTGAAGGCAAAGGTCCGAGGGACAGCTCAAAGTCAGATAACACTGCACACACACACACACACACACACACACCCCATGCTAGCACTGAGAACAGTACACCTCTACACTTGTACATTGTGCATGAGACCTTGTTGCTAGGATACAATTGGCTATGTTAGAACATCCTTGCATGAGAGATCAGACTGTGTGTTTGTGTGTGTGTGTGTGTGTGTGTGTGTGTGTGCGCGCGTACGTGTGTGTGTGTGCATGTGTTTGTGTGTGTTTGTCATTTTCTAACGAGGGTTATAGTCAGCAACTTCAATCTGTCACACTTTACCAGAACTGTATGTGTAAATATATGAACCCACAGCTCAGTCTAAAATCTGTTAAAAGAACAAACTGTGACACAAACTGTGGCCTGTTTGCGTCTCGTTTCATTAAGTACATTATTTAACCATTTGCATGTGCATAAAAGCAACAAGCCAGAACTTTCCCCTAATATACTTCACTTCATCAGGGCCGCATAGAAAGTGGTTTTTCTGTTTATTCACTTTCTTTGTTCAACTGCAACTAAACCAAAAAACACACATACAGATACAAACAATGACTCTATCTAAATAAATGATGTTGTGCCAATGTTCATGCTAGCTACACAATAAGCAAGTCAGCCTCATTTCCTGTTTGTTTTAAGTGTGTATAAGAATAGATGTACTGTAAGCTTTTCATTTAGTGATTATTCTGTAGCTTGAGGCACTTTCGTCATATTAATGTGTATTATTATGTGGAAATGTTGCAGATTACACCTTTATTGTGTGTAGAGGGACACATGAGACGTTAATGCAGAAAGCTGTGTTACTTACTGACATAATGTGATGCTGGTGGAGATGGCAGGATGGGACGTATGTATTTAAACCACCGTTCTGTCTAATCCTCTATGAAGGAGCGCCACATGTCAAAACATCTGGACAATGTAGCCAGAAACAATCCATCAGAGCTACACAATTAAAGGTGTTATGTCTAAATATGGTATTGTAAACACATGGTTAATCACCTTTCTGCTCTACAGTTCTTTGCTCTTCCTTTGCTTGTCTCTCTGACATTTTTGGAAGGTCTGCTGCTAATATTTAGTCTGAATTGATAAAAATGACTTTTTCAACAAAGGCAGCTCAATATGTTAAACATACCATTCATAAATCATTCCATGATCCTGGTGCTAGCTTTAATCCTCGTGTTGCAGGCTGAGAACAGTGCTCCTCAATATTGCCAGGATAACTTATCATCATCATCATCATTATCATAACGTAGACCAAAAATCAACTAAGTTTGAGTAAAAGCAAAGTTTCTGTTGGATACTAGCTGCTACCATGTGACCGTTAAGTCCTGCCCAAACCCCCCAAAATAAGACACTAATTACTCTTTCAATCATAAAGACTGCGTGTCAGGAAACCCTTAAACATACTAAGGTAGTTGTTTAACATTGAAACTGACCACTAGCCACCGCTAACGACATTAAGTCTCAAATGTTGAACATCAGACACCAAATATGCATTTTCTCTTGAAAATGAGAGAAACGCCGGAATATGAAATCAAACAGCAGTGTGTAAGAATGATTTAGATGGTAAATGGGTAATTAACATGGCAAAGAACCTGCCAGCCATACTTAGGTCATTGGAGGATTAGTCCAGTGGGAGGTGGTGTTGCCTTGGATCTGTGTGCATGTGTGCTGGAGGGGGACGGCCAGTGTGTGTTTAACTGTAAAATCAGTTGGGAACGTGAATCTCGCTGTTGTCACGTGTGTGTGTTTGGTGGGGGGGTTTACAATCGATTTGATCTCATTTGATTAATATCATTAACAACAAAAGACCCTTTCTCTCTCCGGCTCTCTTTTCTTATCGTTGTGCTGTCCACCGATCTCGCTGTGCGTGTCTTTGTGTGCACACTGGTAGTTTTCCATGAGGGGAGGCTGTGAGGGCCCCAGGGGAAAGTCTTCACAGAGGGGTGGAGTCAGCAAAGGAATTCTGTGTGTGTGTGTGTGTAGCAGCGTGGTTATGATAATGAAGAGGGAATGTGGGGGGAGGTACAGGTGTGTGTGTGTGTGTGTGTGTGTGTGTGTGTGTGTGTGTGTGTGTGAATGAATTCCTATCAGACAGTAACAGCAGTACCGTGAAAAGCAGGGGTTGTACGAAAGAGTTGAGTGTGTCAGGACATAAAGTGCTCTTCATTGTGCAAGTCACTCATCTCTGTGCAGATCTTCAGCTCACACACACACACACACACACACACACACACGCACAAGAGCTTTCAACTTCAGAACAAGTTTGCTAAAGACAAAAGACTGGAGAGATAGGAAAGAAAGGGCGAGAGATAAGGACATGTGAAGGAGAAAGAGAGAAAGTGAGAGACGGATTGAAAGACAAAGAAGTCGTTTGTTGTGAGATATCGGTGTCCTTTCCAAGGACAAGCAGACATGCCGCTGCTGTCATGTGAGGAGACTCCTCCTCCTCTCTATTCAACTCCTCCCTCTCCAACTTCCACTTGTCCCTCGTCCGGCTCGTTTCTCTCAACTTCTTCCCTCAGTGGAGATGAATAAAAAGAGGAGAAGACTGCTTGCTGTATGGCGTCTGTATGGAATCTGGGGTGATTCACTCTAATAAATTCCTTCTCTTCCTCTTTATTTCTACAACTCATTCTGTTTCTGCTGCCTACAGTATCAAACCCACACAAGACTCAAAGTTCCCACATATATCTATAATATATAATATACCACATGTGTCAGGCTGAGTCATTGTGCACAAAATGATCCAAAAGACATGTAAAAAATGTCATTGTGATGGAAGGGTGCAGCCATTAGAACACTAAGTATTTCAGTGCACACATCATATAGCTGCAGTGAAGAGCTGGAACAAGAAGAATATAGATATAATGTTAATAAGCTGATTGTGACCAGGTGAAAGCTGCTTGAGGGGAAATCAAAGAGAAACTGTATTTTACAGGTTTAGATTGAAAGAAACCCTCTGACGTCAGTCAGTCTCTCCCCCCTTTATCTATCCACCCCCCCCCTCCCCCAGCCACTGCATTTCTTTCTAGTCTGAAAAGTTACCACTGAGTCAATGACCTTTGCCCCAGTTAGTGAGCAGAGGGTCCTGTCGCTGTTATCTGTCAGAGAAGTGAAAACAGCTTTGTTTGTGTGGCACTTACTCGCAGGGCTTTTATTCTGAAAGAATCCCTCAATGCACAATGTACCACAGAGCGGATTCATATAACAGGAGCACTGCATGGCCAGTGACGGAGAGCAGACGGGCTTAAGTGACTCATTAATAAGCTATGTTGTCACAGTTTAGGACAGTTACATGTATTTTACTTTCTTAATCAAGACGTGTTGACTTCCGGTTTCGTTTGGCTGGTGAATGTTTGAGTGTTGTTCTGTAAAATACCACTTTTTACTCCGTGTTTAACTTTGCATGCACACATTTGAAGCCATTTTCAGCCTCAGGAAAAACACAACAGGCATAAACAAAATTGGGGTTTTTGAGACGACCATTATATATGGTATTGTTTTGGTAGTTGCAACCAAAATGAGTGAGTAGCAGCATGTTTACAGTTATGCCAAGTCATAATGACAGCTTCCTGTATAAAGGTGGTCAGTCAGCTGGAAGCTGGCGATGTGGATGTTGATTTTCTGATAGCCGGAGAAAGATTTCCAAGAGAATGAAGCAACGTCTTGGCTTTATCAGGAGTTCATGACCCCGTAACATTTTTGCAATATTTGATGGTCATTTCAACACTTACTCACATGAACCTCTTGATCTTTTGACCACAGTCCCACCCGAACAAACCAGACAGACTAAGACAGAGATTCATCTTGACAGCTGGGACAAACCAGTTCCCTTTTTTCCACTTTAGATGTCTTTAGGCATCAGTTGGTTGAGTTAGTTGTTTTAGGTAAAACAACATTCACATTTCTGGTGTGTGCGCCGGTTAGCCAACATGTCTGCGTCTGTGCTCGGGTGTACACAGCACAGTATGCGGTGTGTGTCGGAGAGGCAGAGTGAGCAAAGACAGTGGCTCTTTGTTACCATTGCAAGGATTTTGGATCAGCCAGGCTGGCAGTGCCGACAGTCACTCTGCTCTTTCTTTATCCTTTCATTCACAGGTTTTCTATGTGGCTGTAGCGTGACCGTTCAACTATCAAGTTACATGGATGCATTTGAGAAGATCATGTGATATATTACACAAAGTTACATTCTTTTCTCCAGTGTTTCCTGCTGTGGTATAGCTTTAAGTACAGTGATTTGTGGATGCTTATCATACCTGTCACTTGACTAAGAGTCAAATGTTCCAATGTTATAATTAACACGGGCAGCCAGACCTGGTTATACCCACAACAGGATGGAAGCTTTAACATCAAATTCAGGAATGGAAGGGACTATGCAACATAAGACCTGGTGAAACTTATTGTTCATGCAGCCATTTGGTGATTTTAAGTTTGTGAAGTTTAGACTTCCTGTTTTAAATACGTCTGCAGCTTTCACCTTAACAATCAGTGAATACAGTAACACTGACAGTAACAATCCGTCTCTCACCCTGCCCGTCTCTTTTTCTCTTCCTCCATCCATCTCTCTTTCCCATTCCTATAATTGCAGCTGTAATCGTTAGGCAGATTACAGGGATGTGCGGGGTCTCTGCGTGTGTATGTGTGTGTGTTGTCTGAATGAACGATGCTTGGATCTCAGAGATTACTCGAACCCAGTCATCATCACACAGGGTTGAAACTGGCAAGAATCTAAATCCAATTTGGCCTCCGCTAACGTTTACCCGTATAAGGAATGTGATCTGGCATCTTGTGAAGCAGCTAAGCCAAACCACTGAGTGTTTCCCTTTATGGCAGCGATGTTGTAATGTTTGTTCTTGTAGCCTAGTTTGATTACAATTTCATCTATCTGTTGTCATATCTTTTGCTGACGTCGATATTAAAACCTGATTTCACAAATCCTGCCTGCTCTCTTTAATACAGGTTTTCCTGGGAGGAACGAGGTTTCTGGCAAATATTTGGACCTATAAATAGCAGCGCTCCCACTTTTGTGTCTCTCTCTTCCTGACTCCTGCATAGTCTGACCTGGTTGTTAAGTGTCTTCATTAGTGTGTATTTATTCACTCTTCATCCATACATTTTATTTTTGGACTACCAAATAAGGAGGTGTTCTTTCTCCATGTCAGTTACACTTTAATGAGTATCATTTCCCTGGGCTCATTGTGGAATACATTGTTTATTGTTGTGATGTCATATGTTTCACAAGCAAAGCAGCTGTGCCACTTTTTTCTAACACAAAGCAACATAGTGGTGTTCACTTCCATTACATCCATTCCCTTATCTGCCCTCAGCTCGTTGTAGATACAAGAGTGCAGGTGGTAGGAGACCAGGGAGGCAAACTTTTTTTTGTCTTTGCTGTCCTTATCAGGCTCACCAGCCTGGGCAAGAATACTGTTTTCTCTTTCTGTTGTTGTGTTCTTGACATATTTTTGTAGAAGAGGGGCGTTTGAGGCTACAAAGCACGTCTGAAGACCTCACATCTTTCTTCTGGTCTGCTGAAAGCCACCCGTTCTAAAGCCATGACCCTGAATTGTTAATAACATTGAAATTTCAAACCACCAGTGCTGAATTGAGGTAGACGTTGAGCGCTAAGAGTCAGTCGAGAGATTCCACTCCTTTTCCTTTTTTAAAGATTGGGCCTGGGTCAGGAATTTCACCTGGGTTGGGAATTTGGAACAGGTGTGTGAAGTCTCTTTTTGGGAGTTTGGACTCCCTGTTGGGGTACATGTTCTAGGCCGAGTCACTGACCATGATACTCGGCAGATTTCATGTTTTTATGAATTTGCTCTGAAAGGTTCTTGTCTCTCAAACCAAAAGAACTATTAGTGGTTTGTTGATGTGCTTTTACACTAAGACAGACTTCTTGAGTAAGCACAGGCGATGGCACCCTGCACTGCCAGCATTAAGCTAGTGTCTGGCAATAACATCAGTGTGCGTCAGAGAGATGCTGTAATGGGAATTGCAGGTGTCTCCAGCCAGTGCTTTCAAGCTTTATGTTCAGAGAAGTGACGCTGGGTAAAGTCTGCTTTCTGATTATTTTCCTGCTCGGCCTGATGCACCAGGAGTAGAATACCACATAGTCTTTAGACTTGCACTGTTAAAAAAGCCAGGAGATGGTGTAGATGATGTCACCCAAACCTCCAGCACGAGGTGGATTGTGAAGTTCATTAGTTCCATGGAGTCAAAGACAGCTCGTGCTTTCAGCTGCTGCTATAGTTTGAGAACTGTCTGTATTTTGCTTTGGCTGCAGTCTTGACTTTCAGCTCGACACCCCCAGTGCACTCAATGTGGTTTAAAGGTGTCGATTCTGTAAGAGACTTGCAGTGAGTAATACTGTACTTCTCACTTAAGAGGAATACACAAAGTGCCTGGGTATCAATGCAAAATTATACTCAAACTGATGAAAATACCTAGTTTTAACTGTAAAATGATACTTGATTAAAGGTAGAATAAAGAGTTCAGTTCTGCTCTCTTCATTTCCAAAAAACAAAGCCCATTTGATATAAGGTATTGTTTAAGTTACGTTGTGCTGTATGAATAGTGCAGTGTACTGTGGGAATCCTGATCGCTCAGTCAGCAGAGAAACATACTGTTGTTATAACGTGGTGGGTTGGAATAAGACTCCCTCGCTGCCATGTTGTGTGTCTACTTTATATGATATTAAGGTAGTAACCCAGTTATATACTGAATGTACAGCTAGATTTTTCTAATTTGATTGACCCTTGAACGCATCTTCCATTCCAAACTTTATCTATGGAGTGCATAAAGAAGACATAAAACATATCTTCCTGCATACGTTATCAGTATTAACTCTAGTACTGACATGGACATTCTAAGGAAGCTATCCTACGTCACTTGCAACTACTATGTTTCCACTAATAATATTACTATTACTCATACTTGTACTTGCTACTACAGTGACATTCCAAAGGCCATGTTGTACGGCTTCATGCTACTTATGTATGGCAGGGCATTGTTTGGGGTAAACAAGAACCTATACTGCATTAATTATGGAGCTGCAAACCCCATCAGCCACATGAGAACTGTTGAGGGAGCCACTTAGGCTCAATCATGGGTTGCTGTTGTGGTTTTATTGATGCAGGAGTGCCATCGCTGCTGTGTGGGAGGTCGATTTCCCAAAGACTTAAAACATACTCAAGTGCAAATCCTGCAAATGAACGTGTAAACGGAAATGCTCCGTGTGTGTGTATTTGAATACAAGGTGTGGCCGTGTGTCAGGTACTGAAGGTACACGCACACACATCTACAGCTGCTGACATGATGTGCTGATGATGTGAAGCACATGTTGTTAGTTAGCATCCCAATGAATGTCATGAGTAACTGCACCACAAGCCAGTTTCCATTGGCTTCTATTGTACTGTGGTGAGCTACAGCCATTATCTGAGTGGGTGCACAGCTCTGTGGGGAAGAGGAAAAATGGGTTTTCTTTTATTTTTGGATGAACTGTCCCTAAGGCTTTTCTCAATCTTTCTCGCTTTGTCTATCTCTTACATCACTGCCTCTTTCTGCTGGATCTATTTCATCCTTGTGAATAGAATTGGAACACATTGAATGCAATACACTGCAGGCAGGTACTCTAAACCTGTGCACTGCTAAAGCAGCAACAAAATGAATAATATACCACAGAATCATAGAATAAATAAACGTATACTCTATTCTGTCTTTTGTCCTTTTCACTTTCCCTACCCTCCTTCATTGCCACTTTTCCCTTTCTCAGAATTCCTATTTCAGTCCTCCGCTCTTATTTTACAATGACAATGCCCCCCCCTTCATCTTTGTATTATAACGTCTCCCTCCTTCTATAGTCTAGTGACTATAAACAGTCGGAAGTTTACTACAAACACATCCAACAACCCCCACCAACCAGCCAGCCAACAAGGACAACCCCTCCTCCTCCTGCCTGCGACTTACAATGAACAGGAAGAACACTTCTTGGTTTCGTGGAGACTTCAGGGTCATGAGTGTCCAAAGGTGGCCGCCATAGATCTGTGATGACATTGTCACTGACATGTGAGGCCAGAGAACTTGTATCCAGTGCATGTCCTGCACAAAGATACAAGTCATCACCCTGGGCATTGAGCTTTTCTGTAGCAGCTTGATGACCAGTTGAGAACCACTTTCTGTTCAAGGACACGGTGTAGTTCAAGGGCATTAGGTGGCTCAATCATTCATTTGAAACCCTCTCAGTTAAACTTTATGGCTTTGATTTAGATTACTGCTAAGCACAGGAACAACGAGGCGGGGCTTACAGTTGTAGCCACAAACCTTTTGGGTTCTGTTAGTGTATCAGCTGAACCAATCAAAAGTATTTGTACCCATGTCCTGGTCTAGTAGCAGCAGTATCTTTGCCCACATTTAGATGGAACACCTAAATCTCATTGCTCAGAGGACTTGGCACAAATTGGGTCTCAAACTGAACTAGGGTTTTTCTCATAATGATTAACACATATGAATTCGTAGCCACTGTGTGAGTTGGCTGAGGACCTTTTTGAGCTCAATCAGTGTTGCAGCAGTGTAAATCTATGCTAAACACAATGGCTAAGCATTGCGAAAGACATTACAGTCCTGGTCTTTTGACTTGTTCTGAGGTGGAAGGACTTCAAAATCAATTACAAGGTTTTTTACAGAGCACAATGACCTCAGACAGAGAGGGAAAGCTAAAGGCTCTTTGGATTCCTCCCTTTGCATTCCACCTGTTATCTTTGCTACAACAGTTGTTGTTGTCCAACCTCTAACTCCCGTTCCCTCAGTGGGAACAAAATGTTTTAATCAGCTTCTTGCCTTCTTCTCTTTCTGCCTTTTATTTTATTCAAATGCCTCGTTCAGCTTTGGGCAATCAGTCACCTGCATAATCGGACTTTCACCTTTGTAGCTCTGCCTTTATCTGTCTGTCTCTCATTCACTATTCCACTATCTTGTCTTTTTTTCCTCGTTCATCCCTGCTTGTACTGTAAACTAAGCACACGGAGGTGGCGCTCACAGGGATCACTGGGGTTTCTCCGTGGGTGAAGGGTGTGGGCGTTTGGTTGTCCTGTTGCACGTAAAGGTCAAAATGAAGCTTAGGCGAAAAGGAGGAATGGACTGAGGAAAGAGAGTAAATGAGTAAAGAGTGGAAGAAGGAGTGGGGAAGCAGTGAGATCAAAGAAAAGTTTAGCAAGATTCACCCCTCCCCTTTCTACCGTACTCCTCCTCCACCAATGAACCCCCCCCAACACTACTACTCACCTGTTCAGTTCCCCCTCTTTTCACCACCACCTCCTACAAGCTCCTCCTCTCAGGGCAGGTGAGCCAGCTGTGGGTATAAAAGCATGCTAACGTGAAGCAAGTTATCTTCTCTGCTCTGGGGAGTGTGGAAGACACAGGAAGCAACAGGGTTGAGAGAGAGAGAGAGAGAGTGTGTGTGAGAGAGAGAGAGAGAGAGAGAGAGAGAGAGAGAGGCGGAGTAGGAAAGCTGCAATTTAAAAAGACAATTGTATTGACTGTTCTCGGACTTGCATTGCAACCATGGGGCTGGGAGTAAGTATTAGTACCTTTGTCACATGTTTTGGCCTTGTTTCTAAGAGTCTTTAGGTTTAGGTTGAGATTAGGCCAGTTGTGTTGTTCAGTTTTGAGCTCAGTTCTTGGTTAAGACAGCTGTGGATTGCCTGAAGTACTTTGTACCTTAGTTTCGAAATCTGCTGTGCGAGCATTCAGTATTTGTAGTTCGTTTTTTCAGTTTTAGGAGTTTTTGAACTCTTCAAATGAGAGATTTTTTATATTTGCAATCCGTCTAACTATAATTAACACCAAGTTTGACCTGATGTTTGAACAGCAACATTGACACTGCTTTCTGCTCTAAACAACAATAGAGGAAGCTTCAGAGCAGTCTTCACACATGTGCTCAGTTTTATGCAGAAGCTCATTTTGTTTCACTTTCTTCAATCCAGAGAGGGAAAGATGAGTACAAACTGGCAGCCACCTCAGAGGGCCGGAAGAAGAAAAACAAGAAAGGTAAAAATGAGAAGGACATGGAGGAACTGAAGAAAGAAGTTGACCTGGTGAGTACACACACAGAGACCAATCGGTAATTATCTTAAGTACTTGATTGGGGAAATGTCAGAATGGCACGACTGTGAGGCCAAACACTCAATAGTGACTTTGTAAAAGTGTTTACAACTAAAATCCACCTTAATTACAACTGAAAGGAACAGGCGTTGAATAGAATGACCCTCCTGTATTTTACAACCATGTCCTCCCATACACATTACTCACCTCACACTTAATGAGGCCATGTTAACACTTTTGGTCACTGTAAGTCACCACCATTGGTCACAGCAGCGATACAGTCACAGCTGAGGCTAACCTGCTCTGACCTCTGGGCTAGTCACATGAGATGTTGCCGTCTGCCTCATATTTTATAAAGATTGCTACTTCCACTGTTGCATGTACTGTCACATGTTATTAAATAGTTCACATCTATACTTAACTCCTAAGTCCTGCTTACCTAGATTGTTTTTCACAGCTGAAATGCTGTCATTATTGTCTTCACTTTCTCAAAACATATGAACCAGTGCTTTTACAGCAGCCAGTAAACATCTATTAGTCTTGTTTCCTGTCAATCTCTCACATCATGGGTAGTGTGATCAGTAGAGCAAGTTCATTTGATACAGTTACTAAACTTTCACCACAGCACCCAGCTACTCTGGATGCATAGAAACTTACAGAGATGTAAAGATGCATGCATTGATGTTTAGGTGGGTTTGAGGTATCCTGTGTAGAACAGTTGTCCAATTTCCGCTGGTGTCAGCCTTTTTTCTTAGTCTCTCTATCCCATCTGTAGCCAGCTGAGGTCATTTCCCAAGGTCAGTGAGGCCCTCTTTCATTAAGTTCATCCCCAAGTCAATGAAAAGTGCTCCGGGTTGACTCCACCAGCTGTTTGTTTAAATATACAGTGTTGGAATTTTAATGGCAGAAATGCATTCATTCATGGTGTATAGCTGCAAAATGCCGTTTAACCTTCGTAGGACCTTCACAAGGTCAGCTCACAAGGAGCCAGATCCAGGTCTCGTGCTCATCTCAAAGCACACCATGTTAAAAATCTCCCACTAATGATTTGATAATATAAGAAAGATTTAAATGTTCTGTCAGTTTGCTGTATGATGTGTTAAAGATCTATCAAGGTCATCAGTTAAACATTGTAGACTGATGTGCTGTATGTTTCTAAAGGAACTTTCCAGAAACTATATTTTATTTGAATATGAATGTCATGGCTTGTTTTCAGTTTTATAATGAATTCTTCAATTACTGCACGTTTCTCCAGAATCCAGCAACAGTCCCTGCCCAATGTCACCCTGCAGGTCGCAGAGTACTGCAGGTTATTAGGTAATAAAATCCCCATCTAGGTGACATATTAATGATTATTATCCTCACTATGTCTTAACTAGATCTCAAAGTCCTGCCGCCGCTGAAGGACAACTCAATGCCATAGTAACCATATCGCCGATCTGCCATAATCTCCCCAACCTGGCATGTCATTTACTGCAATTAACAGCAGGCGCTGTCTTTATTGTGTCCCTTAACTGCTAAAAGTGCATTGTTTCTTCAGAAAGGATTTTAATGGGCAGCAGTGAGTTACTGTCATGTGTTGATAACCATCAGCTTTCAGATTTGAGCTGTAGTTAAAGAGTTATATCAAGCAGTAGTAAAACAGTAGTAAGAGTGTAGGCGGGTCTCTGTAGAGCCCGTCAAGTTGGCATGTTAATGATTACTGCACCATCATATTATTAACTGAGGCATCAAAGTCCAAACGCTGGAAACTATTCCCATAGCAACAGAAAGCATCTGGTGATTTGACCAAATGTGACAAAGTCCAACAGAAAATGCTAAATATAGACTTCAACATCGATGGTGTCCAGAAGAAACTTCTTAAATGGGAGGTGTGCTGATTGAGAGGTACAGCTGTGTGCCTATTAACCAGGAGGTCATGGGTTCGACCCTGGACTCCCCCGATCACCTCCTCACTTGTAAGTCGCTTTGGATAAAAGCGTCTGCTATATGCCTAAATGTAATGTAATGTAAATGTAAATGAGGCCTGGAGCATGTGTCTGGCCATCCAAACATTATCCAGAGAGTGTGAACCGCAGTGTCAAAGCTAGTGGACAAATGTCCTCCACAGGCTTCAAAAGAACTTCTGACAAGCAGAAAGCAACAGTCATATCAGGCATGTGATAAAACATTATAAATGGCAGGTTTGGCGTAGAACGTGTGACTTTGCTTATTATAATGCAACAGGGTGGCAGGCCAAGCACAACCATGCAATTACACCCATTTTCTCCAGCGGAGAGAGTGCAAATAGATGGAAATGGACTCACTTAATCCACTAACAGCGTAGGACAGTGGTCAAATGAATATTCTGTAAATGTAGTTTTTCATACACTACTTAGCATAGATACACATTCACTTTTAAAAAGTTGCCTAATATGATGGGACACTGTTACTCACATTCATTCACTATAGACTGACAGTAGCTGAGAACAACGCTGCATTACAGGACATTTAGGGGATTTACTACAGATCTTATCCATGTTATTCATAAAACAAGCCAAGTTCAATTGTTATTTCCAATGTTTTCCCTTCTTCACTAACAATGAATACAGGCAGGGTGTTCGAACTTGACATACTCACCATGTGTCTCATGGCTGCATCGGTGTGTTTTGTCAAGGTGTAACAAGCTGCACAGCATTTATTAGAGGGAGAATCATTATTGAGGAAAGAAACTATTAATGCCTTATCCAAATGGAGAATTTGTCACATATGTGAGGTCCGGAAACCTCCACAGAAACCAGTGTGGGCATCTTTCCTTGGGAGGTTTCACTCTCTTGCATTTTGTATAAAGATCACAAAGGTTTGTTGTTTCACAGTGTTGAAAAAAGAATGGTGGGAGTCAGATATTATTGCAGATCATCCAAATTATATTGAAAGGATCTCTATTCATTGACTCGCTGTAGGCGTTATTCAAAAACCACAGTGTAGGCGCAGGAAAGTGCCAGCTTCTCTGGTTGTTCTTTTGCAGATCCACTTGTATTTGCTTTTCCCCTCTCGCTCTTTCTTTAAAAACTAAAGAGACTGCTGCTGGATGAAACCCTTGTTAAGAATTATAGCCACTCTATGATCAAAACGTACCTGAACACTTTAGCTTTTCAGATCATCCACCAAATTAATTTGCTGATGTTAATCACTGATGTAGAGTTCAGCTGTCTGAAAGAGTGGGCTCCACACCTGAGTGAGCTTCTGGGGCAAACAGCTGTATATCAGTTGGGTGACACTGGTTTGGCTGGATGGACTGTTTGCTTGCAGCAAACTGTTTGGATGAGTCCACATGGAATTGAGCTTGTGGGGACTCGGCCCTCGTGTTTGGCTGCGAGTTTTCAATCACCAGCAGACTCCAGTTTTACTCTATTGTGTCTGCTTTGAGTAATCTGGAAATCACACTGTATGGACCGGCATTCATCCATAATCCTGATCAGATGGCCCATTTTGCTTTTTCATCTTTATGTTCCGCATGTCCCTCTGAAAGCCATGACAGGACATTTCTTTAATCCTCAAAGAAAGTAATATCTGCGGTTTTAAAATGACAGGGATTCTCTCTCTCTCTCTCTC
>JAVQJD010103317.1:0-33783 GCA_036023655.1 Nannoperca australis | reverse complement strand
TTGGGTCTTTGTGTGTGTGGAAGTTGGTCTCGACCGGCTCCATGTGATTGAGTGCCCTGAGATAACTTTGTTATGATATGGCGCTATATAAATAAAATTGAATTGAATTGAATTCATTGTGAGCGTGTATGTCAGCATGTTGGTGTTAGCATTTAGCTCAAAGTGCTGCTGTGTCTAGTTTTACAGCATGTCTGTAGAGACATCGTTACATCCACTAATATCCTTTGCTTCTGGGGAAGGATCCACCTCAGTCTTGCTGCTGTACTGTCTGGGTTGGTGTAATCTCCCCACACAGTAGCCGTGTTGACCAGAAACCTCGGTCCTCCTGTGGCCCTTTTCCAGTGTCATGACCTGCCATGCTGCGTTGTGCCATGCTGAAGGAACACAGGAATTGTATTGACAGAAAGGTGCAGGCTGTAACTCGGGACTTTGAGAGGACCAAGAACTTCCTGCTGCTCCAGTTAGATCTTGGCTTTCATTGGCTTTCAGGGCATATATATAAATGAATCAGACTAAGTAATGGAAGCTCCTATAATGTCATCAAACTACAGGCACAAATTCTTGGTGTGCAAGACCTGTCTATAAAAATAGTTTTTAATATTGTTTTAATGCATATCCTAGAATTTATTGTGAAGGACAGATTAACCGTAATTATCTTTTGTCTTTTATTACAGTGGCTTCTCTTTGCTGTTTATATAATATCTGATATGTACGTAGATAAAATATTTGCATAGCTGTTTACATCATGTTAAGTATTATATAAGAGGGTTTATTAAATTGTCAGTGTCTTTTTGTATGTGAAGTTGTTCAGTGGTGTAGCAGGTAAATGTGAAGGGCACACCTCACTGTCGAGCACCCTCGGCAGCTTGAATAGATTTGGGACAAAAGATTTAAGCAGCCAGTGCTATCTTGCAACCTTCTCAAGGTTGTGCCACATACCCTGTCAGGGCCACATACTGGTTCTTTACACAACATGACCCACTGCGCTGATGCTGCATAATACATCACCCCCTTCACACCAAACGGGAGAGACACCATTGCAGCTTATATCTCCTGACTCGTGAAAGACGGGCCTTTGAAGCTCCACTGCATGTTAACGCCACAGATTGTCAGGAGCACTGGACCTGACATGGCCTCTGAAATAAATAAAGTATAGGACTTTGAATGCACAGCGGCACTGTCGCTGTAAAGATAAATTTGCTGCAGGGATGGAGGGAGAGGAAAAACACAAGTTTATCTCAAACACAGTGTTGTACGCTATGACGGGTAAATAATGATGCGTTGTTATCAGGACAAGGCCAAAAGAGGCCCCTGTTTTTCCCAACCTGACAATTTAGTGTCCTTGTCATGTGCTACAAAAAGTGGGGTTACAAAATGAAGCCTGCTCTCATTTCCTGTGCAACTGCTGTCACAGCAGGACATAGAATACTACATGCTAAAGTGTGCTACAGTTTAGTTTTCAGAGTTTAAAATCAAAGTCAAGCAACAGAATAATATGTCCAAAATACTATTGAAGGGTGACAAAAGTTTTGCGTGGTTGAAGATTAAATTATTTGCATTTAAATGTCATCACTCAAATCTCCCACTGACTGCCAAGCTAACTGCTTCTGTCGTTTCCATCTCGGCAGAACGTTGGACTAAACTTGACAGCAATTACGTGCTTGTTTGATTTTTTTAGATTTTTTTAAAACACTTAATGTGTGATGTGTGTCAATGATGTGTGGCCAGCCTTAAATTAAAGGCAGGACTAAACAAACAGGGATTTCTTCCATAGACTTCAGATTGCAATCTCAGTAGCATGTGCACCTTTCTGATCAATAATGAAATTGTTATTGTGCTAAGCAATCTAGATAGCGCTGCTGGAGAACGTGTAATTAAGCTGCGATTGAATCCTGTCCAATATTCAGCAGTAAAAGCTCTGACTTAATGACAGAACGACACGAAAAAGAGACTGTCGCACAAAACGCTGTCATTAAGGCTTCTAAGTGTCTGCTCCCTTTTGTGACAGATTAATACCATTCAACAAAAATAAAAAAATAAAAAAATGGCAGCAAATTAGATGTTCAAACAAAGAATGTGGCATACAAAAGTTAGCTTTTTCTATAAAGGGATGCTGACAGCTAAGCGTGCTGTGCTGCCATCTCAAGGTTTATTTACAGTGTCAGAGTGTTTGAACTGTGATAAATATGGCCACTTAGTCCTCAGCTCCTTGTCAGCAGTCTCCGCTTTTAGACGTCTCCAGGTGAAACAATGAAAACAACACATTTAAACACAAGTAGGGGGGGGGTCTAGACCTTTGGAGAAGTCGAGAACGTGGATACCTTTTTTATTTTTATTCCTTTTGTTCAACATAATTAGTTTTGAAAACCCAACTTAAATACTAAAAATATGAAAGTTGTATAAAGATGAAGTGATGTCACTCGAGTCAGCGGGGGGTGGGGCTGAAGACACTTTTGGGGTGTGGAGTTAGAAAGACCTCTGCAGCTTCTCCCATCTCTGCTTGAAGCTAGCAGCTAGAGGCTACGTTAGCCACTGCTAGCATAATTCACCCAAATCTCAAACCAAACTGTTGGTGGTTGAGTTGCATTGTGGGTGATGTAGGCGCCAGCAGCTGCGCTTTTTAAAAATATTTGAACTGACCTTTATTTAACCAGCATGGTGTCTTTGAGGCCCAACACAAGTTGGTTTTCATCTTATTTTGGGCAACATGTCCAGTCGGCTGTAACACTCTGATTGGTCAGGACAGACTGTGGATAGTTTTCTTATTGGATGGGATTTAATGTCAAGTAAATGTCAAGCAATAATATTCGGCGCTCGCCTTGCGCACTTCTCCGCTGCCACACCACTGGACGCCTCTTCTGAATTCGACATGGGAGAACAACAGCACTAATGTGGACAGATTTCCTGCCTGTTGTGTCGGAACTGAGTGGTGCTTGGCATGTGTGCTTCAAATGCAGTGGAATTCAATAGCAGTCAGGCAACAAAGCGGCCAGCCGACAGACCCACTATTATCTCGCTCACACACACACACACACACACACACACACACACACACAGAAATCAATTACCTGCTGTTGCCTAAAACAGCGCTTGAATAAGCAGAAGTGTAAAAATGTAAAGGTAATTAGCAAAAGGCGTTAAGTCGATTTGGGGCCTGGAGAGAGTGTTTGTGTGTGCATTCGTGCATATTGGCAGGGCGGTGTGTGTGTGTGTGTGTGTGTGTGTGTGTGTGTGTGTGTGTGTGTGTATGTGCGCGCGCTAGCTCTGGGAAACCACAGCCACGGGTACCATTGTCTCCTACATTACTGCCCCACCACATGTTCTTGCCTGCACCTATCGTCTATACCGCAGAGTAGTTGTACAGGATCGCCAAAAGCAAAGCAGAAACAGGTTCTACATGCACTACATGACCAAACGCATGCGGACACCTGAACATTACAACATTAATGTGCTGGCTCCTTTTGGGACGGCTCTCCACAAGTGTTTGGCATCTGGCTGCAGGGACTTGGTCCCATTCAGCTGCAAAAATAGAGTATTTGAAATGGTTTTTCAGAAGCTGCTCTTTCTTGTGCCGACGAAACGTGACATTCAAATGCAAAACACAGAATTCATCGTTTTTTTTAAACAAAAACTAAGCACTCGTTACCTAAAATAACCTGGTTAATTTGAACTGTTTAATGATCATGTCCATAATAGTTCACATTATGTCCCATAAATCAAAGTTATAATGATCATAATCAGACTGAGGAAGAGAGACTGAATGAAACAAGCGCACACACACACACACACACACACTTTGTTATCTGTTTGTCTGCCTGTCTGTCTCTCTCTGTCATTTCCTCCTGCTCTCAGCGCTCAAGGTGAGTTTAGCACTTCACAGCCCAGTGAGCTGGTAACATTTCCTACCCATTAGGATGGCTAGATATATGCACACACACACACAGTCACACACACACAAACACAGTCACAAAGGCAGAGAAGAACAGGGAATGCGGGCAGGGCAGCCAAGGTTTTCCGGTACATGGGTCTCATCCCGCCACACGTCACCCTCAATTGTGGTTAACGCTGCTGTGATCAGAGGCTACCCGACACTCCTCTGTTGCTTCGGCACCCAAAGGCGAAGGAGGGGTAGAGAGCATGAGATGGGTGAGTGGGAGTGTGGTAGATAGTAGGGGGAAAAAACAAGTTGGAGGAAGAAAAAGAACAGAGGAGAATGTGGGGTCATCGAGAGAGAGTGGGAGGAAATGAGAAGAGAGGAACAAAAAGTGGCGTCGGCGGGGGAGGTGAGGAGTGACGGAGGCGACAAGAAGGCAGCGGGTGAATAAGGAAGGAGGCGGGAAAGTGTGTGTGTAGGGTGTTGCGTTGAAAATAAGGAGGAAAAATGGGACGGTGAGACATTGATGGAGGAGTGTGTGTGTCTGTGTGTGTGTATGTGTGTGTGTGTGTGTGAGAGGGAGAGAGAGGGGAGGGGTGTGCTTGACGGAGTGGAGATACGTTGAAGGGAACATCAGCGCTGGTGCCCCGTCCGCTGTTATTTCTGCTCCACTCTCCTGTCATTAGCCGACATTGCTGCTGCGCCAATTATCTCCACAACTCTGTGTGTGTGTGTGTTTGTAAATTAATTAGGAGTGAGAAAATGAGAGATGGAAGGAAGAAAGAAAGGGAAGAGTGATCATTCTCCTCATCAAGCACTGACAAAATACAGCCACCCCACTACACACACACCCCGCCCCTCTGAGGATGTGTGTGCGCTTGTGTGTTCAATTCAATCAAGCTGCTAATTATTTGATGTGTCCGTTTACCACATGTTTCTCTGTTCATTTGTGTGTAGGTGTGCTTTTCCACAGCTACATGCTTCATGCTGTACTCGGCCACACAATCACGTGTGAGTAGGTGTTTCTTACTTCGTATGTGACTTTTTGTGACTCAGTGTGTGTGTGTGTGTGTGTGTGAGATGCCAGACCAGTCAAGTAGCCTCCCTCAGTCTGTACTCATTTCTAGTACTCTCTCTGCATGTAGTTACTCTCCTTTCCTTCCCTCCTATGTCTTTTCTTCTCTCACTCTGCAATAACGTTGTGTGTGTGTGTGTGTGTGTGTGTGTGTTCAGGTAATGGTAGACTAAGCCGAGCAGTTTTGTTGCCCCAGTGTAGCCCCGGTGAATCACCTTTTCTCCTCCAGGTTTCCACTTGGTCACTGGAGCGATGCTCTGATACTACCTGACACCTGTCTGCTTAGATGGCCAGCAACAGGCCTCTCTCTCACTCACACACACACACACACACACACACACACACACACACACACACGCACACACGCACACACACACACACGCACTCTATGCATCCATGCATAAACACACAGCCTTGCTGGAGCCCTCATTTGCACACATACAGACAAAGGTGCATTCATGTCGCACAAGATTGAAGATGAGGCTAGATAAATGTACACACAAGGACGCATGCATGCATGCAGATGCACATAGGGAGGAGACATTCCTTTGCTCCCCTTCTCATCCATTAACCTCCGAGCACACAGACTCCTGACATTACTGCGCTCACGGTGCTTCGAAAGCTGACAAAACCCTCTTGTGTTCTGCAAAAGAGTCGCATCATGATGTGTGTAAATATGTCAGAGTTTATCTAGTGCTGTTTTCATAGGGCAACAAAGTGCAGTGATTCACAGCCAGCCAGCTGCATTCATGCAACGCTGCTCCGCGTGCTATAAAAAACCGTGTTTGAATCGTGTATATGCTGATATCTCTGCCAAGGAAAAAAAGCAGGAGTCATCTTGCTGAACTTAATGGCATTTTAAATACTTGTTTGAGTCATAAATATTCAAAATTACCAAATAACTTTTCATAAAAGAAATATTACTACCTCCATCTGCTGTGAGAGAAACTGACAAGCAGGTGAAAGCTTTGGTTCCATATGAAGGTAATTCAGCAGTTAAATACGTAAAGTATAACAAAGGGAATTATACAGGATAAAAATATTCAAAGTATGTTTAAATGGCATTTTAAACAAGACTAAGAGTCCACAGCCATGCTAGTGCTAACATCAGCATGCTAACAAACACCCAATGACAATGCTAACTTGTGTGTTTACCATGTTCACCATCTTAGCTTAGCATGTTACCCTTTGATAAATACAAAGTACAGCTCAGGCTGATGGGAATGTTATTTAATCATCAATATTTTGAACAGAGTTAAAATATTTAACTGATGATGCTGTTAAATGAAAAGTTAATTTGTCCTGTGAGCTAACAGGAATGTCTGCACCACATTTCATAACAATGCTTCCAATAGATGTTAAGACATTTCATTTCAAAGCACAAATGGCAACCTTATTAGTTTGTGTCTTTGACTGGGAGTTAATACAGTGGGGAGAATGGACAAGATGCAGGCATGTGAGCAATAAAAGCAAATGTAGCGTGTGGAACTGTACTCATCTTTTTTATGACACTCTCCTCTCAAGCTGGCATTATTATCATCACCGAGGACAATAGCAGCGAGTGCAATCGCAACCCGGGTAATGGGTCACTGCTGTCATCCTTTAAATAGCACTGTCAAAGTGAATTTGTTGGCATTCACAATGTAGGCCATGTCAATATGACTCTGTGTTCTCACCGATTATCATTTTCACCAGCTCTGTCAGATGAATTGTGGTGCTTTTTTTTTTTTTTTTTAAAGCTGAAAAAAATAAGTCTTATATAAAAGAGAGTGAAATCATTTTTTTGTGTGATCTCCTTTGCACCCAGTGTCTATCTGAAGTCATTCCACAAAGCTGAAGTTCCTCTTCAAAGCATGTGGGTGTTTGGGAATGTGTTGAAGGCCATGCTGCAGTTCACAGATGACTGCATTATTCCAAAGCTGTGTGTGTGTGTGTGTGTGTGTGTGTGTGTGTGTGTGTGTGTGTGTGTGTGTTGCCATACTGTTAACAACCCATATGTAAAATCAACTTTATGTTCTCTTTATAATGGAAACACTCCATGGGGGCGTATAAGTAAGCAAGCCATCAAATACTTAATAGTGAATGCATGATTTAACAAATGCAGGGGTTAATAAACAGCAGATAGAGCAGTTATGTGTCATTTCATGCAAGCCTTGCTTTAATGTTAGGAGATCCTGGTTTTCATTACCGTAAATACTGAACAAGATGAGTCTACAACCAAGCTAGCAGCGCTGTAAGGGTGTAGCATAGCATGAGTAAATGTTATTTGTTGAATCGATTAAAACAGCATTCACTTAAAAAGACATATTTTCAACAAACCGTATCCAAGGTGATTGTTCACTGATATGGTATTAAAATTATTATTCAAAGCTTTAGTTTATTAGTTTTTTATGATATAGGCTTTGTTGCATTTATTTTAAGGCATTATTGGCACATGTTATGTTGACCATTTCTGTGTAAAAAGCCTCCACTTCAATAGTTTACTGGATGCAATCATTGAAGAGTGCTGTATAAGTGGTCGTATCCGGCTTACATGCATTTTCTTTATTTGGATTGGAGTAACACTGTAACAGCAGTTGTGTGTGTCTATCCCCATGAATTCCTCTCTCTCAGTTGCCACGTGATGAATATTTATGATTCAGAGATCTGGCAGTGGTTTCGGTGGTTTGTGTCAGTTTGAGCACACATAAAACGCTGTGAAAACACTTGATAATTTGCGGTCTGGACGCTGTTTGCCTCAGCGCTCACATGCAGGCATAAGCAAAGCAGCTCTGACAATGGGATAGCTCACAGACCATCCTGCCACCAGCGCTGATGACAATAAATTCAGGGAGGCAGCCCCAAAGCCTCAAATGATAATGTGGTTAATGAGCACATACGAAGATACCCAAAATGAGCTTCACAGGGCTGGATCCAGGCTATTGCATGAGAGCAGCAAGAATATAACGAGCTATGCCTCCTAAAGTGGATATGTCTGTGCTCTTTTCATCCTGAGCTAAGTTTTACCTTCCATTCTTGGTGTGCTTGCTTTAGCGTGCCCGAAGTGCCACATCGAAGGCCAAAAAAAAGGGAATGCTTTATTATTTCACCGGCTCCTACGGATGTAACAATTGTAGATGTACTACTTTTAACAACACGGGCTCCATGGCAACAGTGTACTAATGATGCACTGTTGCTCCATCCCCTGATTCACATTGTTTGGGTTGTCATTGTGGGCTCCCTTCAGCCTGGGAAAGTGTGAGGAATGATGAGGCACTCATCAGTCACTCAGGAAACATGAGCACTGGGCTACAAAGTTTCCATCTGGGCCTTTTTTTTTTTTAAATAAAACATTTTTCAAAAAGTAAGCCCTAACAATGCAGGGCTTATGTGCAATTTGGTGATTCTCAGTCTTCTATTATGGCCTCAGCACACAAGAGAAAGTAGAGTTCCAGATATTTTTGTTGCTTGTGGATGAAGACACCATTTAATGACTGGAACCCCTGAGCTTTCTCACAGGCAGTCATGGTCCCTCTCTCTCATAAAAGGCCCTTAAACCCCTCTCTATAGCTCCAGCCACTCAGTGTCAGAGGTGCAGTTCACTAAGGGTGAGTCCGGCATCAGCCAATGATGTTTGGAAGTGCTGGTGTAGACTGAAAAGTGTCTCAATTCAGGTGTCAGTGAGGGGGGGTTACAGGTTCCTCGCGTCTAATAAGTCCATCTTCCGTCCCTCCCTGTCATCTTTACTGTGGTTTCTTCTAACTTCCATGCTGAGTGACGGCGACTGGCTGACTGTGAAGTGCAAACTGCAGACGTGTTGACCTAACAAAGGGAACACGGAGGACCAGCAGACCAAAAAATTTAAATGTGAGATAGGAAAATTCACATCTTTCCCTTGTGGGCAAAACGATGTGGTTGCTCTTGAACCGTCAGAGCAAATATATATGTTGCACGTCAACATGGAGCACCAGCATGTTTTTACATGCGGTAGCTGCCAGCTTGCTGTATTATCTTGGCTTCAGGTGGTGTTGAGTTAGATACACATGAACAATATAATTAGTGGGGTACATATGCAGTACATTGGGATTCTGTTATCTTCCGTTTGCTTACATGTTATCCTGAAAATGTCGTGTGTGTGTGTGTATGATCAGCCATTGTATACTAGTTACAGGTACATGAGATAATGACGTACAGTATGAGTTGTTACATAATACATTATGCAAGTCTACAGAGGCCTATTCACTCCCATTGTATTTATAACGGCGCTAAAGATAATAGCCTCCATTACCTTCCATTAAATATGTCAATGCCTCATATAAAGTTAACGTGCATCATTTTCTTCTGGAAATGCTTCTCCAGTTTTTAGTATCAAGACAAACCAACTTCCACCATTGTACCCAACTTGTGACTGGCTGCCAGTCCCTGTTGACTGATCCCACTCATTAAGCATTTCGCTGGATTGCAGTGGCTTCTGCCAGGGCTAATCAGAGGCATGAAGGAGGAGGTTAGCAAATGTTATTGCCAAGAGCAAAAAATATTGGAAATGTTCCTCATTACTTAAGTTCCAAATGCCAAAATGGCTGAATAACATTCTCGATCTTGTGTTCTCAACCTAACAGCAAATGTACCATCTCCTTTTATTTTTAAACAGCTATTGAGAATATAAAAAACCTTTGTATTCACTGCTCATGGTCACGGGCTTCAGACTGAAAGCACTTTGCTTCACGATAATATAAAAGGCATTTCATATGATATAACATTTTTATATCATGCATTATGAAAGTGCTGATATTCACTTTTGCTTAAACAAAAACTTGGCTTTTTTGTTAAATGCTGGATACTTTTTCCTCTTCAAGCCTCTGACGATCATTCAAATTAAACAAAACTTTTTTTTTAAGGGGTCACAACCCTAAAAGTGCATTTATGGTCTGCAAATATGCATAGATTTGCTGGCAGAACATGCTCTGGCGCCTGCTGGTGGCAGCACTTGAATGCTTTATTCCTCAGAGCATTCAGGTACTCGTAGTTCTTACATTCCCCAAATGCTAACACATCAATCAACCCCTCACTCTACCTGAATCTGTTCCTGATAGCAATCTGACCCCAATCCAGAGCCAGATCTGCAGAGGATTGCAGTTTCCCTTCTCCATTCCACTGGCCTCTATGGTGCCAGGGGGGATCAATCAAGCCCTGCTGAGGCATTTGAGAGGAAGTGAAGTTGTGTTTGACCCTGTAGGTTTGCTGCCAGACGGTGATAGTAAGCAGAGTGGACAGGTTCAGCCTGCCTCCACTCTCCAGACGACCAACCTGGACTAGACTGGACAGCCAGGGGAATAGAGATGAGCAGTGGGATGACCACCGTGTGTGTAGATATACGTGAGTGCGTTTCTGGGGAGAGTATGCACTTGTATTTGCATGTGTGCATGTTATGTTGAAGTGGCTGGTGTGTGTGTGTGGGGTTATACACTTGAGTGATGGAGTGGGGGCAGTGGCTCTGAGAAATAGAAAGTGTGTGTGTGTGGCTGGTGGAGTGGTTGTGAATGCCCGTCAGTGTGCTATCTATGTATTTTGTAGCTTGTAAAGTCGTGCTACCATAAGATACAACCAGCGAAGTGGTCGCTTATAAATTGAATATTCAAAACTTCATAGGGAAAAGTGTTACTTGAAGGTTAGTAAGATTTAAACCCACTAAAGGAAGAAAACAGCTCAGTTGTGTTGTGCTTTTTGTTGCTGACAGCTTGTGATGCCTGTGACTGATTTGCTCATAATGTAGATTTCACAGATGTTGTGTTTTTCTATTTCTTACAAATTGTCATTAACATAGACAACAAAATAACCACCAAGGGAAAAAAAGAGAAAATTCCCTTTTTAGATGAGGCCGGCATCTACTCTGGAGTTTGTGCTGCGTCATTTTTTTAAGCACAAGAGTCTTTGATAACAATGCAGGATAGAGACTTTTGTCATGATCATGATCATCCCCCCCATTTCTGGCAAAAAGACTTATCTACGGTCCAAAAGGTACCTTTTACAAGGTCCCCCTCAAGGATCAGGCCCACACAAGACCAAATGTTTTCATTTTATTTATATATCCAGGCAAATCCTCCTCAATGTGACAAACCTGCATACATAAATAATAAGCATGTAACCCTTTTACATTTCTCCTTCTATCTTGCTGGAACATTCTGTACATCTTCACACACACAATCAATTTGCCTCCGTCATACTGTGGAGGTGCAAATTACACAACGTGCTGCTTCTCCTCTAATAGGGAAATAGAAGACAGTGCACACAGGCAGGTGGAAACTGCCATCCAGAACAAACACAGCATTGATTTCCAGTCATTGTTGCTGTACACAGTCCCCGTTTGCTGTAGGAGGAAGAGGGCTGGGTGGACGTGGAGGGTCTGTGTGGGTTCACTTTATTGAAAAGCAGTAATTGGCTAGGCATTAAAGAATTTGTTCCATTCATCTCTGGTGAGAGGCTCCTGTAATGTGAGCAGTCAAGTTTGTGATATAGCAAGTGAGAAATGAGTGAAATCGAAGGCGCAGGTGGGGCATTACTGGGATTGATGAAATTAATTAAGGAAGATATGGCTTTGTGGTCAATGCACTCAGTGTGACCTTAAACACAATGTAATCTTGTTTCTGTTCTCTGCCTTCCATCGTTCCTCAAATCCAAAAACGTCCTCCTCCGCTCACTCGACAGCTGACGACATTAGCTGTTAAAGTTTAGAGGTAAGGGGCCCATAAAAGCAGCTGCACCTGAGCCTTAACCCAACTCCGCCAGGGGCCCCTATGTAACGGAGTTCATAGGAGAGAGGCCGTAAAGAGTTGCCATCCAAAATGAGATACCCACCACTTTAAAAATATTGACACCTACTCCATACAAAATGATCACCGACATGAAATCCTCAGTGGCACTACATCCTGAGCTTAGCTATCTAGTGTGTGTGTGTGGGGGGGGGGATTACAAGCTCACACTGTGGCCGACATCACTGTGCAAATTAGCATTAATAACACTTTGATTCCAAATAAAAGGAGCAAACAAACGCGTACATGCACACCTGGCTTCACAAATTCAGTCAACAGATGGGTACACTGCAGGCCAGTTACTGTGGAGGAAAAATGCTAATGAGTATTCACTGTAGGGCACAATAACAGAAAAACACAGGGGACTCATATTTCTGGCCGGCGTGTTGTCCAAGGTCACGCGATGCCCAAAAAGGGGGAGACAGCAAGCGGGACAGAGTGCTGTTTGATGTTGGTGTTAGCCACGCGGCCAGCGGCTGGCTGGACCGCCGCTCTTCTCCGCCGTCACTGAAACTTCTGGCTAACGGATGCAGATACTGAAAACATTCAGCTTTGTAGCCTGGTCCCTTTTTCAGAGCCAATTAAAGAACCAAATGCCACAACAGGATCTTAATCCCAGACATGCAATCTGGTGAAAATGTTCATGGCCAGTTTACGGTCACTCGTGTTTGGTAGGGCAAAGCGAGGACGGAGAAAAAGGAGGAGCCATGCAATTTCATGCAAATAAGCTACTGAGTGTCATTCAGCTGTTAGAATTTTTGGGTGAAATAGCCTTTATAACAGCCCAGACAGCGGAAGCAGAAGCAAATAAGTATTAAGGTACTTTCTCCGGCAAGAACATGTCCCTGAGAGCCAAAAGAGAAATATGCACTCAGCATGTTGCCCACAGTTGCTTCAGGAGAAAGGGCCAACCAAAGGGCATATTTAACAGCCTCCATTCGCCATGACATTTTTTAGTCAGTCTTTTTTTTATTTTGTATTTCTCTCCCTTCCTGTGGTCACCTCTGTGTTTGAGCCTTTTTTGCTGTTGCATTAATGGAATATGGAAGTGTTGGTTTGTTTGTTTTTTTGGGTTGGGGGGGGTTTGACCTTTTTAAATGTGTGAAAATACTTGCCAGATGGAAATTAAAGTGTGTGTGTGAGAAGCCCAAAATGACCCTACAGTTGTGCTTCTCCTATACATATATATATAGATATATAGATATATAGATATATATAGAGAGATAGAGATATAGATAGATAGAGATACAGATATAATTATCCATCCAAGCTATCATGGAAGTGCTCCAGCTGCCAAAATAAAGGCATTAATGAATATGTGGATCCATCATTTTGGAAAGATGATTAAATTATTAAAAAGTGGCATTGAAAGCACTGAATTAAAAGAAATGATGGCAAATCTTGAGATTATAATGAACCACTAAAATGCATGGTTGGGATAATGATACCCCTGTGGATATAGTGCATTTAGCAGAAATAACTTACAATGTTGATGCCGTGTCGTGTGGAGCCGGTGCTATGCAGAAAATGTGGCAGTACAATCAGGAGGAGGGAGCAGGAAGTCATGACCTCAGCTGATTTTGGGGGTAAAAGTTTGAGATAAAAGGCGTACAAGCTCAGCAGAGCTCAGGATCGGCAGTGTTATGGCAGGAGGATAATGCTGCTGGATCAGAATCACTCGCTCTGTTTGAGGATGCCGGTGCCCTCTGTGTTAATTAGGCCTCTCTCTGCCGCTCGCTGTCTGGCGGCAGCTTCAGCAGCTAGGCCTGTAGATCTGAAAACAACTGTCTCCTCCCGCCATCCCCACACATCGCTCTCTTCCTCCCTCGTTTCTGCTCTGCATTAGATTGTGTTGCTTTATTGTGACATACACAGGTGAAGTGTTGCTGATCAGTTTGGAGGCTTTTCTTTCTTTGCAATCGTGATTCAGGCCAGATTAAATTGAGGAAATCCATATGAGATAATGGCTTTCAGTTGGATTTACGCTTGTCAGTCTCTCTCACCACAGGCGTAAACTCTCCCTTTAGGATACTGAGGATTTAGCACCTTGGTTTTCATTTACTGCCTCCTTGGCCTCGTACCTGGTGGAATAAATGGCTTAACTGACTTCTAACTGTCACACCCTTTCATTTCTCTCTGTCGTCCTCTGCCGTGCTTTCTCTCCGTCAGCAGAAAATGATGCAGGTATCAAATTGCAGAGCAATAATGTTCTTAAAGCTCTTTGGTCAGAGCCGCAATTATTAGAAAATCAGAAGAGCAGAAGCCTCATGGAGGAGCTCGCTACAGACAAACACATGATGTGGACATAATGCTACAATCACAAAGAAGTCTTAAATACTCACTGTACATGTACTCTTAAATCTGTATACAAAACCAATTAGATGAATAAATGAATCGATAATAATAAAAATTCAGCTCCCTTTGCAAGTAGACCCCTGCTAAGACCTCTGACTGGCTGCTCCTGCATTATAGATGGCTGAGTGACAGATGAATACTGGGAGATTAATGTCTCACTATTTTTTATTTATTTTTCCCTGACACATGCACACAGTCGTCCATAGATGGGATTCTAACCGTCCTCGCTGTAATCTCTTAAACTGCTGGTTAAACATGCAACGCTGATGCTGCTTGACTTTAACCATGACTACACCCACACACACATGTGGAGGCACCCACACGTACTAGTGTCAACAGCAGGTTTCAGTGACTCCTTGAACCACAGGAGGTATTCACTGTTGTGGTAGAGAATAATGATTGACTGGCTGGAGCTTGATCTGCGTCAGACAGAGTAGGAGACTCTGAACTGTGCTGCAGGCAATTACTTTGTTTTAGAGGAAAAGAAGGAGGGAAGGGAAGCATAGAGGGAGTGCAGGGGGAGAAACACATGCAATAGGGGGAGGGATAAGCCTGACTGGGGGAAGGGCTGGTGCGAGTTAACAGTGGCACCTGGTGGTGAACGACAGAACTACAGATTATAGCATCATATTCACATTGAAAGAACAAAGGTTATGTTTTTATTTTCTCTTCTCTCCGTCTGACAGACTGTATTCTGCCTTCCAGTGCCGGTTAAATAAAGTCAAATAAATAATTTATAACCCACATGTTCTGCATACGCCCACATGCATTTCTCTCTGTACCCTTGAGCTCTCTCCATTGATTATATTGATTTCTAACCTCTTAGCACCATAACCCCAAAGGTGCTACATGGAACGTTTGACGCATCAGTATCTCACTCTCAAGTTAATTACATCCTACATCTTATTAATTGTACATTTTGCAATCACTGAGACTTGGGCCTTTATCTCCACACAGCTCAGTTAATGATATAACACAGAAGATGTTGCTAATTAGCATCAGAGTCCTTTACAGCAGTTTTTGGGGAAACAACCTTCTTTGTGTCATAAAGCTGTCTAGCAGATCCTCCCAGAATAACTGACCCAACACAGTCGAGGTTACCCAAGACAGACCTGCAATAGCTTCATTTATGCTAAAACAAAAAGTAATTACAGACTGAACACTAATTTATAATTGCATTTCAAATTTACAAGTTTTTGATAAAGGGTTCATATCAGTCTGGTCAGTCTACCAGGGTTGTGTCCCCCCTGTTACTGTGTGCAGTCATCGCGGCTAACGTTAAGCTAGTTGTTGATGATCAGTCCTAACTTTAGGCTGACTGCTTGTTAAATCACAATGGCGCGTTACTTTTGCTGTTGAGTGATAAGTAATGGAATTACTTTTCTCAATGAGTACTTAAGGCTTGTTTCTTTTTTAAATCCTGAGCCCAATCTCTGACCTGATGAAGGACGAAGGATTTACTTTGCAAACTGTCGACACACTGAAGCACTTATGTAGCACAAACGTAGCATTGCTGGCTTCGTCTTTCTGTCATTCATGCGTAGGCGTCACGTAAATGTTTATGGTTGCTTCTATTCATTTAGAGATGAAGCATTGATTACTGACGGTCATGAGGGCGAGAGATGCTTCTCACGGTGAATCCCCATTCATATGTTTAATATTGCCCAGTCAGAGAATGACGACACGTTGTGACCCTTGTTTGATTTCTGTTTGACCAACATGTGACGACACATTTACGCAACAAGTTGTTTGGAAGAGGCTTAAACATTTAAGCACATTACTACTTTCTTGCTAAGTTTTCATTCTTGGTGTAAAAAGTAATTCCAAGGAGAAATGTGAAGCTGACGTGTCATAACATGGTCTTTTCAGCTATGACAAAAGGCTGTCTCGTGATTGAAGGGTGGTGCAATTCATTACAACACTATCACCTCTCTATTGGCTCATTTAGGTTTTATTTAAATGTTAAATTTGCAGTCGAAGCTCTCAAAGAATTGCAAACTGCATCTCTTACTTTATATGTCTCGGCTGTTCAAATGGAAGTGACGGTTGGCTGTAGCTCCCAAAATATAATGTTCAATAAGAGATCCCTCCAGACCAGCAGACCTTAAGACAGCCTACGGTTTTGAGACTTTAAGACAGAATACAAGATGGATTTCTTGATGTGCATTAATGATCCTTCTGTAGGTTCTGCATGTGCTACATTCAGGCCTTTCAATATACTTGAAAATGCTTTCAATCATTAATGAGCTGCCTTAGATTTGATACACACAGCATCAGATATATCTTTGCATTTTTATTCTAGCCAGTGAAATATTTGATAAAGATGTATCCTAGATCGAGACTAGATCTTCATATTCACACCTGAGCCCTGTACAAGTGCTGTTTTGTGCTACTGGCCATCCAGCGGCTCCATTGGAGGTGTGTAGGGTTAATTGCCATGTTAAAGGGCGCCCACACAGAGGTTGTTAAAAAAGGAGTGCATTACTCACTCACTTTCTTTGCCTGGATGTACCCAAATAGTCAGCCTGAGGATCTGAAGCTGCAGACCACCACCCACAAGCCTGCGTCTTCGAGCTTATGCAGAAATGTAAAACAGTCGCGCCTAATGCATTTTGTCAGACATTTACCGGCTTCAACAGTGGACACGCCACTTTCAACACAAATATTCAGAGAATGCATTCAATTACTAAATCACCTTGGTGTGGTTGCCAGTCAACATTAGTGCCAGAACCACTGCTGCTGCCATTTTCTTTCAGCCCTCTGTGGTGATTTGTCTTGTGTTGTTTATGTACATTAGTCTGAGAAGAAAAACATGTTAGAATGGATTTACAATGGGACAGGCACAACGGTAAAGACTCGCTGCTCTGCCGTAATGCAGGCAGCCGCCCACATAACAGCACACAGACCAACTTTCACTTCACAATTTCAGTTTTGTGCGTTGTTGTTTTTCCTGCTTCTCCTGCTTGTTAATTACATTCATGGTGTCCTTAATGTCCTCTGTGTCCCCCGTGAATACATTTTTCATTCTCACACAAAGACAAAAACTTGTACGTGAAGGAGTGCACACACAAGCTGTTTAATGCTAGATGTTATCAGATGCGTTTGGAGACGGATGGACGAGAGGAATCTGCTCTCTATTATTGATCTGTTGTGTACGTGCGTGTGCATGTGGGCTGCTAGCAAACAACCTTTAACTTACAACCACATTGATACATGTCTGTATCATAATTTGTGTAATATTTGTGCAGGTGTGTACAACTCTGTGCCAGCTTCTGGGTAAATGTAGTGCGTAGGTGGCTGTGTATGTGTCTGCGTCAGTAATCAGGAGGGAGACAGGCGCACTCTATCAACCTCAGCTTCATCTGTCACCGCAGGACAGCCGACACACGCGTACAGATGCCCGTCCAAAGGTTAACGAGCACACCGCGCTATGTGTGTTTTGCTCTAAGTGGCAGCGTCGTGTGATGTATGTGTTTCTCTCTGTGCCAGGCTCCATCACGCTTTCTTCGCGCTTGAAGAGGTAAACGAGTCAGTTGTTGTTATCCGGGACACGTGGGAATCTGTCTTTCCGTTCAGATTCAGGTTAACTTTATTTGTCATGGAGAGAATAAATGGGCCGGGGTTTGTCTTGGGGACAGTGATGCAGCAACATTTGGACAGGATTACAGGCGCTCTTACACATGGTCAGTTTGGACAGCTGTTTATTTTAACTCTAGTTTGGCTTGGTCTCAAGTCCTGTTGGAACTTTTCCTGTCTATCTAACAACTTTGTCTCTGAGGTCCACTTTGGTTTGTGTCCTCAAATAGCACATCTTTTATAGTAAGTAATGGACCTCAAATATCTGTGCGATCTTAGACACACATCTACAGTAAATAGTGTCTTTTAACTTGCAGCTTCCAACCAAACCTGGCGGGAACAGATTGGAGAGTTTACTGGGGCTAAATGGAGGTCCATCAGTAACATCTAATGTCTCCTGATATACAGTTGTCCCCTGGAGCTGAGTGTTGTACAGTATTAGAATAATCTGCAGAGTAGTGCTTCCAGGAAAAAGTCAGTCTAACCAGCCTACTCCACTTTGATATAATCAAACTAAATGCCAGCGATCAAAATGGAAGCGGCACAACTTTCAAGCAACAGTTCAACAGTTGAGTCCACTTTCTTACCAAGAGTTACATGACAACATTGATATAACTCCGTGTTTGTAAGTTAAATTTTATGCTACCCCCAGCTAGCATGTTAGCTTAGCTTCGCACAAAGACTGAAAACTGGGGGAAACAGCTAGCCTATAGATTTAATGTGTTAATTAGTGAACCAGGTGCCCTGTTTCCAGTCTGGCCAGTAGAAGGGCAGAATGAGAAATTGAGCCTTTCCAATCCAATGAAAATCAGTTGTGCAGACAACATCCTTGAACTTCCATGATCACTTTTGCCTTTGTCTGTAAAAGTGATTGACCAGAAGGTCAGATACATTATACAGTACAAACCCCACTGACAGATGAGCATACAGTTCATTTAGACAAAGGTTATAGCCAAGCCAAAGATTCTTTAACATAATTATTAGAGAAGGGGACAAATGTCAGAGCCCTCATTAAATCCCTTTGGTGCCAGTGTGTCCAGTGAATAAATCCAAATGGCCTTGGTGCTAAGTAGGACGACACTTATGTCGTCCCCTCTATGGCAGCACTTAACCTATTCATCGCCATAAAATCTGTGTGAAGTGTATTTCCACAGACACGGTGATGACACATCCAGACAGTACGCGTAAAGTCGGGTCGTTGATAAGCTCAGAAGTTTGGTTGCAAAATGATATTTGCCACTAAGTTAGCTACGTGGGTCATAGCTCCCTATTGTCTCCATTACCTTTACGAATCATGTGCTGAATGAAGTGGCAGAAGTGTCTTATTTTTCAGCTAGCTTGCTCAGCAGGTTTGGAGAATGAAAGGACACTTTTCTTGACGCACTGGTTGTGTTGCATTGTGGAAAAAGGGTCTGCATTTCCTTTTTGCTGTTCTCTGTGCACTGTCACTGTGCCATCTACACCTACTGTACACAGAGGTGTCCTTATGCGAGGCAGTGAACAAAAGCAGCCTTTCTTAGCTTGCAAGCAAAAATATAAGCTAAAAATATACTGCTGTTTTTTTTTTCTCAGCCTCTCACCAGCAAAGACGACTGAACAACTGAACTATGCTCAATGCTTAAAGCTGTTTTCAGAGCTGAATTTTCACTACTAAGTCCCTCTGCCTCAAACAGTTGGAACACTTTCAATAGATTTTAGTGTTTTTTTATATGTTTTGTTTCAGAGCACTGAGTTATGAATGAGGCATGTGCATTGAGATTTGGGATTCATGTATTTTTGATCAGTGTTCCTCACTCAAGATGTGCTTCTCTTCTCAGTTGACGCTGTTTTGCAGGAGACATTACTATGTTTGTTAGTGTTGCGTAACCTTGTGTTTGGACTTGATGTTTGACATTGTTGCATATTTTACTGTCGTTTCTGTTTCCTGTGCATCTTCACTGGTGCCTTATCTAAACATTGAGCCGACCGCTTTGATCCAGACCGAAACACTGAAATATCTTGCCATGGGTTCTTCTGTTGACGTTCATGATCCCCAGAGAATGAAGCCAAGTGACTTTGCTGATCCCCTGACTTTTCTTCCAGGCAGGCCAAAACTTTGTCTAGTAAAACATCCCAACATGTAGTGGAAGGACTGTTCAGGAAATCGTGGTTCCCAGATGAGGTATCCTGCTGAAAACCTACATTTGTGGTTATGAGTGTAGTGTCTCGATGTCTACTGGATGCACTGCAATGAAGTGCAGACTTTCATGTCCCCCACAGGATAAATTGTAATTAACTCTTTATTTAGCACCATCATCAGTTTAAA
This sequence comes from Nannoperca australis, assembly GCA_036023655.1. Classification (NCBI taxonomy): domain Eukaryota; kingdom Metazoa; phylum Chordata; class Actinopteri; order Centrarchiformes; family Percichthyidae; genus Nannoperca; species Nannoperca australis. The sequence goes on along the minus strand of JAVQJD010103317.1, from coordinate 13,810 downwards.
TTTAATCGTGCAATACTTTGGTCTATGACGAACTAATCAGACTTGCTGTTATCCACAGGTGCGCTCTATATACAGAGCAGTCATTATCACTGTGCAATGTGCCTGAGCATGATTTCAGTTTACACATTAGTTCTACCTGTCAGGTTTAAGGAGACAGTTTTCACACAGTATCTTCACTACAGGTTTCCAGTGATTCCCCCAGACAGCAACAATAACAACATCCCCACAATCAGTGAGACGTACGTCTTTGTGACTTTCCCACGGGATGCAATGGATCTCGCTTCCTGTTCGTGAGATCTTGTCTACGTCACGTCCCTCAGGAGCCACCTGGTTAAGACGGGTTGGAGGGAAGTCTAATATTAGAGCAATTTCTTTTCATGTCACTTCAAACTTGTGAATAGAAAAAGAAATCCTGCAGAAAGTCTTCATTCTTTGTTGGGAAAGAAATACACTCCAGCATCAGGTAAAGGATTCTGGTTCCTCATAGGTTTTGATTTGTAGAGGCTAAAGTATATTGACTTTGAAGCCAACAATACAGCTTGGGAAAATCTGCTTCTGCATTAGCGATCAATAAAGGTAGTGGTTGCACAAGAAAGACAGAGGGGTAGAAAAGAGGAAAAGAAAGAGGCAGAGTTGTGATCATTGCGCCGTTTCATGCCTGAGACCAGGCTTCTGTTTTGCTTGGTGGATTAAATATTCTATTATAGAAACCTTTTTTTTTTTTTTGCCGCCACGAGAAAGAGAACGGGGAGATAGTGAGGGAGGGAGGGGAGAAAAAAGATGAAAAAGAGTAATTCCTAGGGTTTATTCAACTCATATCACTCCATCCTATCTGGGTTTATATTTGGGCTTCAGAAAGAAAGTGGAGGGAGTGAGAGGAGGCAGACAAAGGACAAGGATAAAGATGGGATCAGATGGAGGTGAGGAGGGAGGAGGGCAATGCAGCAAGCGGCTGAACTGAGGGAAGCTTATCTGCGTAACGCACGCCTGGGCCGCCATCCTCTACCTCTTCTCATGTCTCCGAGATGAAAGCTCTCACAGGCCAACAGCTGTGCAGAGGTCAGTGATCTTGGCTCCCCCTCCCTGGCTGATTGTACCATCCAACCCCCCCTCATGCTGGATGTTCTTCAGCTCCTGAGCTGCTTTTTTTTTTTTTTCTCGTATCCACCCAAGCAGAAAATCAGACGCCTGTAAAGCAGATGTTATAATTTTATCGCTGTCTGGTTTTGAAAATGAAGCATCCGTAGTTTGAAGAAATAACAATGTGACTCTCATTAGAGGGCCGTGAAGCGAGCCGTGCCAAGTCTTGTAGGTGAAATTTAAAAATGCAGCAGCGTCGTCCACCTTGTTTGATTCCACGTTACTGGCATCCCAAAAGCAATTGGAAAGAAAATCTTATATTTCATTGATATCTGTTGACATGATTACATTTACTGTGTGTAGTGCATCTTGACTGAACCTGGAGCTGTTCTTAAGATCATGTGTGACAAAAGGACAAGTGGAAGGAAGTGAGCAATGGCCTTTTGTCCAAATCATAGCCAAGTGTAATCAGCGCGTTCTGACCTTTTGTTCACAAATATTATTAGGTTTCCTTAACTATTAAATCCCACTGACCCTTGCTGAGTCACTCCAGACTAAAGGCTAAATTCATCCACTCGTCTTCAATAAATATTTGGTCCTAGAAGTGAGCTGCAGCTGAATGTAAATGCTGGTGTGACAAAAACACCAAATATGTACAAACATCTAGAATATTTGGAATATTTCTACTTGATGGAAGGTTGCAGCCGTAAAAACAGTGTTGATTAATATTTTGCATGGTGTAAATATCATAAAGCTAAAATGAAGCGTTGAAACAGATGTTAAATACAGAAAGTGTGGATCGGAGTGGTTTTTCTAACCTTAACTCAATAAAACAGACGTGTTCGCAGTTTGTAACACAGGCTTTGTGTTAAACTGTGCAAGCTACGATAAATCCAGGTGACTTCACTTGACTTAAGTTCTCAGACTGCACAAAACTAATGAAATAAATGAACAATAACAGACAAATGAAGTGTGCAGCCTTTTAAATGAGGTGTTGGTGCTACAGAGACATAAGAAGTCCTCACAAGAATTGTTTAGTTGTCGTCATTGTGATGGTTTTAGTGTTTTTATCTCTGCGGCGTTGGGGGTTCATGTGCTGCTCATGGTTTGGAGACAAATACCACATTACAGTCAAACTCCCAAACATGGGGTGTTTATAGGCACAACTGAATCTGAAGACCGAACACATGCTTTCCGCGCCCCCCGGCTCATAGTTTCTGCAGCTCGCCATGATGAAAGACTGTGCTGTGGATGGCGGGATGGAGGGAATGGACAGATGGACAGATGGAGAGATGGCTGTGAGCGAGAATTAAGCCCACGATTAGAGCATTTCTCTTTTGAATTGTGGATGGTGGATGCATGAGTGAAGATTTTTAGCTACTACTGAAGCAGGAAATGATTAATATGCATGTCAGGGCTCTGGCAGTGTACAGTCTCAACACTATTAAACACATCACCATGGATTTGGGTAGACATTCATGGTCACATGAGGAAGTAACTGTACCTTTTGGTGATCCTTTAACTTTTTATCTAGCACCCAAATTCTGACACCTCTATTGTTTTAATCACAAAATATTCAGATCACATTCAACAGAAGTAAAATAACTGCCTTTTTTAGATGTTACTTTCCACAACAAGCTTTATTTTTCTTCTTCCCCCTTTTTTTTTTTTTTTACTCGCTTAGCAGCATAACAAAATGTGCCTTATCACCAATGCACTGACACACTCAAGGGATGCTGGGCAATAGAAATGCGTTGTGTGGCTGCCCGTTTTCTGCATTATAAATAGAAATCATCCTCGTTGGGAGGGTTGGGGGAGGTGGGCTCCATTGTATCTTGCTAAGCAAGAAAGCGTCCGACTGCTGTTTGATTCCACCACATAAAACCGACTTGGCGTGTGGGACAATGGCCAAAGTGTCAAGCCTGTACAGTGCCAACCAGGGACCTGCCAATGAATGAATCCCATTTAAAAATGCCTTTTTAAAAAAGCAATTTTTGCAGTTTGATGTACCTTGGTGACTAATTTCTCCACCTTATAGGCACTAAAAGACCTGAGGGGGGGGATGTTGGCCCAATCGTGCAACTATACAATGAGACGGAAAAGGAGAACTCATCTGGGAGGGAGGGGGAGGAGGAGGAGGAGGGGAGAAACAAGGGGCCTGGACATACTGAGCATACATATTTTATATCTTCAGCCTTGATTTGTCTCTCTCAAGCCCGTTTTTCTCAAATCTAATAACCGTCAGGGACACGTGAGCAAGACAGAAGGAGAAAGATGAGGAGGGACATTTTTGAGAAAAAGACACTAATGGCCTTCTCGACAAACTCAACCACTGAAGCTACATGCTGAATAACCAGACAGCTTCTTTTCAAGGTTGTTCTCTATTCACATGAGGAAAAATGTTACCTCTGCGCTCTCAAAGGAGCATGTTATTAAGCAAGGCAGGAGTGAATGTAGCATCCTAGGAATAACACATCTGAGACATGACTTGTACAGTATTAATCATTCATGTGGTTTCCCCTGAACCCTGGCAACAAGTGTTAAGAGATCGTTTTCATCATGAAAGCACTGCTTAGCAACATTTAAGGAAGGATGGAGCCGAGGGAGCTCTGAGGAGGGACCGACGCATCGTGAGAGTTTTACCCACTGCACATTATTACAGTATTGGCAAGACAAGGAGGTGTATAGGTGTGAGGTGAAGAGACATGTCAGAGTCGTGAAGTGTTTGTCTCTAACACTGGACTCTTTATTTTATTGTAAAAGGTATTTTAAAGAGACTCATAATGGGAAACAAGTTGACAGGGTCGATGACTGGACCTTGTGTAGGAGTGGTGGTGAGTGGGAGCCTTGTGTGTGCACAAATGTGTTTGGTAGCTCAGCCAGAACAGTATTTGTTTACAGCTCGTTTCTGCTGCCCCCAAGCGGCTGAAAAAGATCACTAATTGTAGGTTTAAAGCAAGACTTGGCAACATTAAGTAAGCAGCAGCCACTGTGGCTACAAATGAAACAGGGTAATCCTAAATGCTAAACTACTGCATGTAAGCACAAGTGAACCAACTCTATTGTCAGCTATACAGTAATAGGTATCTAACATTTAGCTAACATTTAGCTAGCATTAGCCTCCACAAGCTAGTGGTCATACCAGACCAAGCAAGGCTATAGCATCATATCCCCCGAGTGTACTGAATCGAGCCATGGTGCGTTGTGCTGCTCATGAATTCAACCTTTCATGATGAGCAATGTTTTAATTCTTCCTGTAAAAGATACATGTTGTCACTTTAACCCCAAACAGGCTAAATATCTCTAATAGGTTGCTGAATGCTGCTAAAGTGCCTGACAAAGCAACACGATATAGTCTGAGAGTATTTGGTGAGTTAATCGGGACTGCATTATACACCAACCAACCGTGTGGTTTCCCCTCCTCCCTAATCCCAATCTGACCCCCGGCCAATACCCAAAATAAGCAAGTACAGTCAGCTGCTATTGTAATGAGCTGGATTCCCCCAGAAAGATAAAGTGAGTTCACTTCAGGTCCTTGCTGAAGGGGAAAGCTCACATTTACATAAAGACCAGGGCAGGTGGATAAAAGAATTGATCCCATTAGATACTTAAAATGTTAAGCCTTTGGCCTAATGGCAATCTTAATTATCACTAATTGCCCCAAAGGAAAGGCCTGCACCGGTTGTGACAAGCAGAATTAACACAATTACAAGCAGCCACAGAATCCAGAGTGGATAAGGACAAAACACAAACCGGCTTTTCATTGTGATCTCCAGAGGGTTCATTTGTCTCACAAGGTTAGAGGTGTCAGCTGGTCTCCACACTTCAGACAGAACTCTGCAATAATGTCAAATCCTGCTGCACTTGTTCAGTGTTTTCTTGCTCTGGCATTTAGCCAGTGCACGTCCTCTCCGAACCCTAAACTGCATGCATCAGGGAAGCATTTAAAACCGCTATCCAAGATGATAATTCAGATTTGTAGTTGTTTGCCCTTGACTTTCTTCTTAATTGTGCAGCAGCATGAATTCCAGGCCTATCCGGGAAATGGGTTAATTGGAAATGGCATAAAGTAAACAACATCACAAAGAGACAGAAGAGAGAGAGAGGGAGAGGAAGGCTCGGCAAGAAAACAAAACGTAGAGGCTGGCTTTAGTTCAGACGGGGAAAAGGTTCAAAAGCAGACGCATCACTTGCTGAATAAAATGGTTTCCCTCGAACAATGTTTGTCCGAGCTGTCTTTTATATAAAATATATATAAACATGTTTGTGTAGGAAGATGTGCAGTCCCTGAGAAGCAACAATTGGCTGGACGTGGAGCAAAAAAACAAATTATAAAACACATCTCTGCTAACGATGTGCACATTTCAGGGAGAGCTGAGTTTGCAACAGATTATGTTTAGCTCAATAAATGGAGCCTGGCATCTGTTAGTCATCTGAGGAATGCTAATCTTGAATAAGTACAGAGGAACTAGGCACTAAATTTAGTCAGGGACTGTTTTGGCACCTGGAACTAAATTTAGTGCCTTGTTCCTCATAAGGTTCTTGGTGCTCTGGGAAAGTTCCTGCTGTGGAAAGGCCCTTTCAGGTTAACAGGAAACATCAGGTTGTTAGTAAAATCTCAAAGTTTCAGTTTATGCTAATGAGGCGTGTCAACTGTGGACGCTTGAAGAAAGACAACCCAAAGCTTCCTCACCGTTGAAGGATGACATTGTTGTTTGTTGAGCTGAGTTGCGAGTGAGTAAAAGTTCAACACAACATCGCTCTTTAATGTCCCAGCTTGTCACGGGAGAGTATCTAGATTTAGTTTGACGTCACATCTTGCTTTGCTACGGCTGTCTGTCCTCTTCACCGCCTCTCAGCCGAAGACAATCACCTCCATTTCTGGGAAAAGACTGATGATGGGTTGCTGCCCTGCTAATAAAACTTGTATTGCTTCTGGGAAGGGAAACTCAACTGAGGAATCATGTTCATTAGTGCAAACAGGGAGACGAGCTGTTTGTGAAATAAATACAGCTGATTAGACCGCAGAGGAAAAATGAGAGGATGGAGACAGGATGAAGTGAAAGAGGAGGGGGAGAATTGATGGAGGGGAGTGAAGTAGAGTGACTCGAGAGAGAGGACCATATCAAAACTGAGCGAAAGAAAGAAACCGCAATAGAGAGACAAATAAATGGTAAGAGAACTAATGCAGCATAAAAAGTCAATTTCCTAAACCTCTGAAACCCCCTCCTGGGTGGAAACAATTACTGCGGACGGGGAGACAGTTATGATTAAACAAGCGAACGCCTTGACAGTGGAGATAAACTTTGGAGAGGATGGGCTGACAGAGACTTGTGTTTGCTGCAGAGTATGATAGCTAATTCGCCACCGCTGATCAGCGCCTGCAGTGAGAGCAGCAACATGGAATCAGACGCACTGAAACACAACCCACACACTCAAAAACAAGTCTGCACACAACTCGGGGGTGTGGTTTCGCAGAAGTCGAGGCTGAACTTTACATGACTTTCTCTCTCATCACAGATCACTGATTGCCAGCTTCCTCAAAGAAATAAAAATGACGTTAATTGTATTTATTTGAGTGCTATGAAAGGCAGCGTAGAATATCTTACACAAAACTAATTTCAAGAATAGGATGAGTCTTGAAATGAAATTATGCTGGATGGTTTCAGAGTGCTGAGCCATCTTCATCATCAGATTAGAAAACAAGGGACGGAGATGACAGTTTCTGAAATCTTCAGCTGAATTAATGAATTAAAAGTGAATAAATCCTTTGCGAGGCCGAGAGGGAAATGGTCAAACAACAAACTGCGACGTCAAAAAGACCGCAGGGGGCCACTTGGCATCTGCTGAAAGCCCGAGGATTGTCATTAAATAAATAAATGTTTGGCTGGATTGCTTTACTCTTTGAAAAAACACTGCTGTGAAATTGGTACGCTTCTCAGAGGGAATCATAAGCAGATAATAATTGCCACAAAACCATGCAGGGGTTTCAAATGGTGCCGGGTTCTATTTCCACAGGAATTAGTCATGAGCCGTTTGAGTTCGGGCACTTCTGCGTGACCCAGAAAACTATTTCACCCGCAAAGTTCACTTCTTCCACGACTCACCTTTGTCCTTCACTGCAGTGAATAACAATCTACCTGTTTTGGATGTCTGCTGTCAGTGGACAGTGCACAAAGGTCACTTCCTTAATGCAAATGAATCTGGAAGAAAACACTTGCCATTTAACACCTTAAAAATATAATAAATATAGATTTAATGCTGTATTTTAAGAAGTTGTTATATTTGACAAATATCCATTAGTCATGTTAAACATTCTTCTCTTTATTCTCACTTCAGGGTTGGATAGCGGGATTCCTTCAGACACTTGGGGGCAGTGTAAGAAGACTTGCTGTTGCCTTTATAAAGTTGATTTGGCTAACGTTAGCTCAGTTGCATATTTATACGTCCAACAGACACGTTAGCATTCATTCAGTTATCTTTCTGCCCAGTAATCATCTGCCTCTTGTTAACTGCTAAATGCTCCGCTGTGTTCACCAGCTGTCGCTAACATTGTCTCTACGAGCATCCCTTCCCACAGCTTTAAGGTTTCGGGGGCCATTTTGAAACATTTTAACAGCATTTTTTTAATGCTAAATTCCAGCTGTAACAGTGTGCATTTAAATATTATGTGAATAACATCCTGTTACAACAAGAAGTCATTTAAGCAATCAGTTAAGAACGTGGACATGCCGCCTCGGTTACCCAGATTCTATTTGATGCACTCTTGTACAAGAGAAACTGAACTCATCTTGTAAGAAACATCGCTGTGTACCACAACATAATGAGATCTGTGAAGCTGTATTTTGAGGAAAATGATCAACAACAACATTGCATGTAGCCTGAAGCAGGGTGGTGACACCAGTTGCTATGCTACACATCCTTTTGTCTTCCATCAAAGCAGCCTCTCTGATCTTTCCTGGTCTCTGGCACTCTATAGATTTCTGTTTGTGTCCAAATATTCATCCAGTTTCTCATGTAGCCTATTCACCCTCCTTGTTTACAGATAGAAAATGACAAAATAAGTGTGGAAGCTGGCTCAGAGGCGAGCAGATGCTGGCATTTCACTTGTATAAATGGCAGTTTATGAGGAACAACAGAGGGAGGGAAAGTGGGGGAGGGTGGCAACCATTTCTGGAGCAGGATCGCAGCCTTTGGCTCTGAACTCATTACTGCTCAAATCAAAAGATTCTGTGGAAGGAGCATGCCGCTATCACCCAGATCTCTGCCCCCTCTCCTTAGAAAACACAACTTTTCTTTCCGCCACGTCATTTGCCCCCCAACCACCACCACCACCCTCCCCTTCTCTTCCTCATCTGAAGATGACTTCACACAGCCGCTGCAAACTGGGTCAATAACTGAGACTGAGAAGAGTGAAGGGGAAAGAAGAGCGAGCTCGTCGCTGCTCTAGTTTTAAGACATGGATAATACGACGTAACAAAAGGGTAATCTACCATTTTTCATTTGTTTGAATTGTTGCCCCCCTCTCGCTCTCTTGCAGTGAGTGGGTGGACACACATTAGGGCTACACTGAAAATCTGCTCTCTAGTTTGTGTAGACTAACAGCCATGCCGTGGCTCCATCTGCTGTCAGTTACGACATTTTTACAGTGATACATTTTGTAAGACAACGTAAGATTAGCCACTAAACAGCCGCCTCCTCAAGGACGTCTCAGTAGCATTAATGCACCATAGATGTATAGACAGCAAAGCTAAAAGTAGTGCATTAATAGCTGATATCGTTATGAATAGCTGGAATTAATGGCTGAATGGCTGTTAGCTAAATGGTTAAAACATCCAGCTTCTGCCATCCCCAAGTGGTGCTGGTATTATCAATATTTTCCTGCCCTGAGCCGTGTCTGCCAGGTGACTTTCAGGGTGCATAGAGACCCAGACAAACCTGAGAGGCGAAACCAGGGCCACAAAAACATGAAGCACTCGCTGCTGCTCGTTTTTGGAATTAGTAAATTATATGTGCAGTCACTTAATTACACTATCAATTGACCCTGGTCCCATTTTATAGTGTTAATTGCAACAGATTTTCCTTTTGTCTAGAGAAAATTCACTTATCTCGTCCTGTGGACCCCCATAAAATCAGGGTTTGAATGTGAAGGGCTCAAACAGGCTAAGTTCTTTACGCTCGATTGCACTGAGCTCTAATAATTGAAGGCATCCCAGATGGCGATGTTCATCTGCTCCTCTCATCTGGGTGTTGACATTAAGAATACAACCTGCTGCTGTGGATGAGGCTCTGGATCAGTGTATTAACTGCAAGTCTTCTGACACATCTACCAACATTAAATAATTCCATTGCAGGCACCTTTTTAATTTGACCGTATATCAGAGACCTGGGCTTCCTGTTCCTGTTCAATGCCACAATCCAAGTCTTTACTGTGCTGCTTATATTCAGTACCTGCAGCTGCAGACCTCAGTGCAGTGATTCACTTTTGATGTGCATTTTGACAGAGGATTTATGCATTTTCTGTAAGTAAATTAAAACAGAAAGAAATGTCAAACCTGCATGAGAAGGCAAGGTTATGTTGTCCTAATGAATGCAAAAAAACCACCCACACAGTTAAATGAAGGTCCCGAGCCGAATAGCTTGCCTAACAAATCTGTGATTTAAAATGTGCAAGTGAAGAGGTTGTGTGGGAGTCTTTGTTTACTGCTCGACGATCGGCAGAAAACTCATTTCAAGGTGAACAGAAGATTTCAACTCTGTCTGCTTCAGTGCAGCTCAGTGACACATTTACATTATCTGTAGAAAAAGACCTCAAAAGTGACAGAGGTGGGTGGGAGTTCCACAGAGATGAAGTGAAGATTTGCTCGTATCTGCTTTCTTAAAAAGAACTTGCTGCAAGGTCAAGCATCAACACTGGCTTAGATCATCCAGGGACCAGTCTCCCATGACCCTTGACCCCCATTAGCTCCTCGCACTCAAGCCACACTGACGACAGGTGGATGCAGGGTCGTGATGACGTCTTCACCGTTGCTCTCGAACGAAGGTCTTGTTTTATACGATTTTAACTGCAAATGGATTTCAGGTCACTTGGTCCACCTCTGGCTGTCTGCAGAGACGACTATAAGCTCACAATGCAACACGTAGCACATGGGACGTCACCTCAGTGTGACGAGCTGTCACAAAAAGGGGGAGAAAATCTTCCCCAGTGGTGCTGTGTAACTGTTTTTACAAGGTGGTATTTTCTCCTGCTGCTGTAAACTCCCTTTGTGCCATAAATCAATCCAGTACCAGTACCTTTAAGCTAGTTTTCAGTATTTAATTAGTAGTGTCAGTATTTGGACTGCTGTCTGTACACCATGATTGCAGTGACGATTCACTAAAACCTGAACTCCTGTGCCTTTTAGTTAATTTCTTTGCTGCACTTTTATTTCTTTTATTGAATTTGGTGCAAACACTCAACCTGTATTTAGGGTCCATTACTTTTCTACTGCATATATTTGCCTTGAAGCTCTTTGAATAGCTTCTGTAACTTGACTCGACTTTTCCTAAAAATACAATACAACAAAGTAGTCTCAGGTGTAGCCCACAGGTAAGTGACCTACTCCATAGCAACATAATATTGTGTTTATATGACCCAAAGCATGTTGGGAACCCTGGTGGCAAAGTCTCAAAATACACCGTTGCATAAGAAAAATCCATGACAATTAGCAGAAAAAGAACATTTTTGGGGGCTTTGTTTGAGACTTCGTACTTTTTTGAACAACATTGAAGCTTAAAATGTGTTTTATCTTATCCAGATATAAACACAGTGCCACAGGGTTCTGATGTATCCACAGAAGATATTCGATCCATCTTAACATAACAATGTCCTTTGGGGGCTCTGTAGTTATAGAACGTGTCTAATACAACTAATATGCCAAATGATAGCATTTCTAAGTTCACAGGGTTTAATGCGGCAGACATGCATGGAATCCTAAAAGTGACCATAAAACAGCTCAGTGTGTTGCTGTTATCCAGCAGGACACACTATTACAATGTTAATCCAGAACCGGAGGGACTCGTCTCCCAGTCCCGACTGACTCCGGGCTCTGCAGCCGAGCTCGGCCATTAAACACTACTGGAGCCGGCTGCTCACCAGTCTGCTCACGTTGGGCCAAACAGCAGATTGCCCTGCCTGCTCTAACGCAGCGCCGCTATTGGCTCACAGCTATTGGGTGTAGCTGAGGCGTCTTCGGCTTCCTGAAAACATTCAGGTCTTTTCTCCTGCTCAGACGGCCCCCGCTACAGACCCCTTTGTGCCTGGAAGAAAAAGAATGGGATGGATTTAAATTGAGGGGAGGAAGAGGAGGGAGAGAGACACATCGACAGGAAGAAACCAACTGGTGCTCACATAATGCTCACTGATAGACGTATCGGTCTATGAGCCAGAGGGGGGGGGCTTTGGGATTCATATGCACCAGACGTCTTAGGGTTTATTCACACCCAGAAACTGAAAATCACATCTTTACCCTCATGTGACCCAGAACTAATAGTTTTTTGAGACGGAGAATAGATGCGGTCTGGAGTGCATTAGGCTAAAAATCAACTTGTCTTTTCCTGTACACATGCAGCCTCAGAATAACATCTTGTTCCTGCTGTGGCCTCAAATCCTATTTTCACTGCTGCTCAGCTTTGGCAACAACTTAATCTTTTCTAAACTAAGACGTATTGGGACTCAACTAAGACACAGCACTCCAGAACTGATGGCTTGTGATTTAAGTGTTGAATCGTGACCGCAAAGCAGAGCAAACTCTTCTCAGCAAGTGCTGCTGCTGCAGCCTCGTTTCAGCATGTGATATTTATGGTTTTAAATCTACAAAGTGGTGAGATTTGTTTAGTTTTTAATGCGGATGACCCTGAGTTAACTGGAAGAGTTGTCGAGTTGCTTGGCAGAGCCGGAGCGGTGTACCTTGCTTGCTATTGCCCCGTCCTGCCAAAATCCAGACATGTTGGCTCCGAGCTGCGAGCTCCTCCCTCCACCTCATCCATCACCAGCGTGGCTCAAACACGGTTAACCACATTGTACACTGGGAACAAGCAGAGGATAATAAATGTGCCTTTTTGTTTTGCACTCAGCCCATTAACTTCATGCCGAGCTCAATATTAGACTGTTTTTATCATTTTCTGTGAACAAGAATAATCTAAATGCTCATTATCTCAGGTACTAATGCCATCTCAGCCTAAACACTTTGAAACATCTCCGTCCTTTTTATCCAAAAAATAAATTCCTATTTCTATGCAATCGTGCACATATAAAATCCTTTTTAGTCGTACTTAATTAGCAGCCAACATTGAAAGAGCTGCTTTTAAAAATAATTGTGGAACTGTAAATGGCAGCAGATAGTGACATTTCTGATCATTTGCACGAGTGAATTGGCAGCGTGAGGCTGTTTGGGGATTTGGACGAGGGACTTTGCTTACAGTGGATTTTTCTCTCTCTTCATCGCATGTTCAGAGTGCTGCTCTCCATTGCTTGCTTGGCCCCTGTTTCAACCCCATTTGGAGTATGAGAAGTGTTAATGAACTAAAAGTGTGACTGTGGCTCAGCAGTGGAGCAGCTACTAGTATAAAGAGCTCCCGAGTGTCTCCAAGCGATATCTTGCTGTTTTAATTTTCACTTTGTAACAGGTTAATGTGCTGGAGGATAAGAGTGGTTAACTAGAACAAAAACCTGCCACTGCTTTCTTTTTCTTTTTTTTTACTTTCATAGGCAGCAAGAGTGCAGAGGAGTCCAGTGAACTCATCTTTAATAATCTTGTTTTTATTACGTTACTGGTTTAAAAGCTTAATGAAAGACGGCAAAAGCCACAAACATGAATTATTGGTGGGACTTGTGATTATGTAGCGTACCGCTAACTCTTGCAGACGTTTCCTTGATTTGGGGGAAGTTAAACACAATGTGACATAATTCTGGCTTCTACTACAGCAGGATGTGCGGGACAACCTGAAGACTTTCTCTCACATAATGTTACGTTAGCTTACTTTGCCAGCGCTACTTTATTGATTCTGTTGCTATCAACAGCTCTGAGGCTTATCGGTAAAGCTGTAGACATAAAGGCAAGTCGGAGCCTCTGCCTCTCACATCACTTAGCTAACCCTTAGCTGAGGCGTTAGCCCTTTAGACCGCCTCTCCATGAGAAGTGCTTGGTTTGAAGTGAAAAGACATACAGCGTATGGAATACATAGTGTTGCCTATAATCATTGTCGCAGCAGTAATGTAACCCTGAGGCGCTGTATCTGGTCCTGGTGCCACTCTTGTTTTGTTAATGGCTCAAATCACAGCCGACACTCGCTCGCATGCTTTTCTCGTGCCGCTCGGTGACCCCCGGCTGCTCAAGTGGAGCAGGATGTGGAGTTTGTGGAGGTGAACATCTATAAAGCTGTGACTCACTGGCACTCGACTCCCCAGGCTGTTCCCAAAAATAAAAATCTGCCCAACCTGCCTGGTGACAATTACGAGACACATTTGTTGGCTGCTTTGAGTCCTTGTTAGCTAGTAGTGTTGCCCCAGTGACTGATGCATTATTACATATGACCTTATTAGATTGTAATGGATGCATCAGTGCCAGTTTGCTGTTGTAGGTGGAGCTAGTTTCTAAACTGCTAGGTAGTTTAGTCCGGGGGGGGGGGGGGGGGGGGGGGGGGGGGGGGGGGGGGGGGGGGCGGCGGCGGGGGGGGGGGGGGGGGGGGG
>JAVQJD010103311.1:0-27393 GCA_036023655.1 Nannoperca australis | reverse complement strand
TTCAAAGACATAAGATGCCACAAAATTACTTAAAATATTTTTCTTTCATTCATTTCCCTTGATTTGGTTTGTAACTTTCTTTTTAAAAAGTGCCAATCATTTCTCAAATAATGGTGATAATGTAGAGTGTTTCTAACATCTTGGCACATACACTTTTGCTAAAGGACAACAAGGGGAGCAGGCATGGAGCTTTCTTATGGCCTTCTCACTGAGCTGTCATGCACACAAATGTTCTGTCTGTCCGATATTTTCTCATGACATGCATCTGTTCTGCTGGTTTTGGCTATTATGGTCTGAAAAGGGAACATCAGTTAACCCTGAGACACTGAAAGTAGATTATTTTGATGAATAAAAACAAGTACTATGTTGTTAAAAGTTCCACTTGTCTGAGATACTGTCATAAGTGCAGCTATAAATACATTCATGTACTGAGGATTCAAAGAGCAAAAATATCCTTTTTGGGTCAGCACTAAAAAGCATCTAGACTCCATTGTTGTCCCTGAGATAAAGATGATTTCACTGCCAGGATGATCTTAATGGCGAGACAGTTTGGGGGAAAATGTAGATAAAAACTGGAGCTTCTCCACTGAGGATATGCCTTGTGACAGTTTATGCTCTTTCCTCTGAATATGCCAACAGGCTACTGTGGTTGAGTAACTTAAGGGGAATAAAACATTGAACATCTGTGGACTGAACATCATTGAACATATGTGTGTGCCACTTAAATCCATTCAAAGTCAGTTGGCTTTTACTGGGTAGCTTTAGAAGAGTCAAATAGCATATGCCACCGTTTGTACGCTCAGCAAAATAGCAGGTAGTGCAGCGCTGTCAGGAACAATTGGAAAGTGTTCGGATGTGATTATGAAGCTCGGAGGAGAAGAAGCAAAGGCCAGATAAGTGACATTCATGTGAAGTGCAGGAGCAAGTGAGAGGGAGCTCATCTTCATACTCATCTGTGTGTCCAAAGCTGAATGACAAGCCTGATCTCCTCTGTCACGCTTCTGCGAGCCAAGTCAAAACATCACTAGTTAGATTTCACTCTCCCTCACACTGTCTTTTATCTGTGGCAGTAGGTCCATTTCACCACTTGAGGATGATCAAAGTAGGGCAGATAGGTCTGAAATTACACCATGTGGCATAGAAAGAGAGAGAGAGAGAGCCTTATTACCCCTCAAGTTGAAAGATTTAACATCAATCTCAAGATTTCTCTCAAAGCAAGGGATGCCTCTTATCCTTCATTTGTTGGCTGAAGAGAGCTGATGATAGCCCAGGGCCTGGAGCTATCCGATTAGTTAACTTTATGACTGAAATGTCTCCTTACTTCTGCCTAATAAAATCATTCAGCTGAATTCTTCTCACTTGGTTGCAGCTTTAAAAAGACATGTAACTTTTTTATGTAACTCTACCAAATCTTTTATGACAGATTTCAACTATGAATAAGAGATTTACACATTTGATTTCCATCTTCGCAGCTTATCTTGGCAATAGAGTCAACACGCCTGTACAGTCTGTTCTGATTACTGTAGATGGCAACACATTAAAACGTTTTAGACACATTGCCCATTGTACATAAGAATATTAAGGTCACTATCCATCAACTATTCTGGAATATAACTATAAATAGTCCAGTAATAAAAGCTAACCAGAACTCTTAAAAATCCTATAAATATTATTGTGACATTTTATCAGAATGTCTGTACAAATGTCAGTGGTTAGTGTTATCCACTCTGTAATTTCAGACATGAGATTAAATCAAGCATCTGATTTGTTTCATGCCTGCAGCTATGGAGTAAGAAACTGTATTTTAAAAACAGCCATGACAGTTGACCCATCTCTGCAAGTACAAACACGGTTGGGTCAACCGGCCAGACTAGCGCTGAGGCATAAAAATAAAACAAAACTATGACATAGTTAAACAATCCCTTTCAGGAAATGTAAAAGATGGAAACAGTACTACTTATCCAGCAAGAACCACAACATTTACAAGATGGATTGGCACAAAATGTGGACAGACATTCGAGGTTCCCGCACAATGTATGCTAATGACTAATTATAACTAACGGCATTTTCATTAGCCTCAAATGTACTTTAGCATGCTAACATGCTAAACTAAGATGGTGAACATGGTAAGCATTATGCCTGCTAAACATCAGCATGTTAGAATGCTGTTATTAGCATTTAGCTCAAAACACCACTGTGCCTAAGTACAGCCTCACAGAGCTGCTAGCATGGCTGTTGACTTGACTTGTTTGTGTATGCAAAACAGTTTTCCAGGAACTGTGAACGTACCAGATACAGTATGTGATCTTTCAAGTTTGTCTGATGTCATAAGTTGTGTATGTCATTCTGACTGTCCCTGTATCAGATTGGGCAGGAGGGTGTCTACAACAATTACTTTTTTATTACTACCACAATGAAGTACCAAAATTAGAAACGTCCTACATATTGTGTGTCCACACATATTGGCTTTAAATAGTGGAGGTTCACATCACAGTCTCTTTAACACTGGCAATGGCTGACCACCGACCTGTGTCTCTTATCCGACAGGGTCCACTGATTGTATCTGCTTTGCCACAGTGGGAACCAACGATCCAGTTACTTCTGCTTTACACATCATTGTGGGTGAGTTGAAGTCATTGAAAAACTCAAAGTGAACTTTCAGCACACGTGTCAGAGTGGCATCCTGTTTCAGTTTCATGCCTTGTTATTAGTGTTGTGTAGGAAGCTACAAACAACCTTTTTTACAACTGGGTGTGTCTGAACAGGTGATTCCCAGCCGATGGACGTGTGTTCAGTTTACCACAACGACATCTTTCTCAGATTCTCTGTCTCGTTGCTTGGCTATGGTTTCTATGGTGATATACTGACAGACATCGAGAAGAAGAGATGGCTGGGACCTGCAAGATATGACCTGTCAGGTATGAGGGCCATCATTTTCTATACCTGCGTGACTCTTCAGACTAAGCATACAGGCACACTTTAACCTTTTTTAACTCATGGCTCACTGATCTGAGCTCACACAAGCTTTTTTTAATGTAAGGTAACCTGGAGTTTATCCTCACCTGCCCTGCTCTGGGTCCAGGCTTTGGAGGATTAAAGATATAAATCTAACACACAAACTCAAGCTTGTAAATTCAGTGCAAGCTCTTGTGTAGTGAGACTCACTAACACCACCAAGATTTCTCTACCTACTGGAACTACGCATAAATACTTGCACACGTTGTACTGTAAGGTGCTTTAAACAAAATGGTCCAAGTTATGAAACTGTGCTGGGCCCACTGCACAGATGAGAATAGTTATTAACCAAAAACCTGGGAAACCTCGGACCTCATTTATTAAAGCAAGTGTTATTAAAGAACTGTCTGTACGAACAAGAAACCTTTATCCAATGATCAATCACCTATTCTAACTCCATCTAACTGCAAGTGCATGTACATGCTCCTTTTATATATGGAAATGCCCCCAGAATACGGCATATACTGTACATAACACATCCCTGTGAAAGTCCTAGGATCCTTAACGTAGAGTTACTTGTTGTAGACAGAAGTAGCAATCAAGAATCTACACGATGCTAGCAGCTCTGTGAGGCTGTAATTAGGCACAGCAGTGCTTTGAGATGCCAACGTCAACATGTTTCCATTTCCACCATCGTACATTTGCAGAAAAGCACAGCTGAGGCTGTTGGGAACATCATTGCCAAATGTCATTGCAATCCACTCGATAGTTAAGATATTTCACTAAGAGGCAAACAAGTCAACCTCATGGTGGCACCAGAGGATAAGTAATCATCAGTGGGATTCATCCTCCAGGGACCATGAATGTCTGAACAAAATTTCACTGAAATCCATTCAGGACGGTGGATCGTCCTACAGACTGACGTTGGCATGCCTAGAGCCATGTTGCTACCATGGCTAATTGATAGAAGAGATTTCCGCACACTAGCTAATGGCTAATAAAAATCGCTCACTCGTCACACACGCTCTGAGCACGGTTAAAGCACAGAACTGGGTACACATGGTTAATATAATGACACCCCTGAGCTGTGTGTTATCTGTACTATAGCATAATTTCTAAACTTTGCTTAAATATTAATTTTACTTTGGTAAACCCACAACAGCCACTAGAGAAAAAGAAATGTGGTCCAATTAGTTATGTGTTGCTTTTAAGCATTTTACTTTTAATTGTCTTGTCAGGTATGATTAGAGTTAAATCAAACACAACAAATAAAACATTTTGGCTTTCATCCGCTGGGTTTTTGTTCCAGGGCTAAAAACCTTTCTGAATCACAACTACTATGAAGGCACGGTCTCTTTCCTCCCCGCTGAGAACAACATGGGGAACCCAAGGGACAAGCTGCAGTGTCGATCCGGGTAAATAAAGATATTGGATATACACTTATACAGCTTTTCAGCACTATTTTGCATTATGCAAACTTATCTGATGCAGTTCAATAGTAGCAGTGCACCTGCCAGAGCTTTAATAGGCTAGTTTACATTGTCAGGGAGTCTATCTGATTTATTGTGGACTGAGAGCACATTCATTGTTTTCCAAAAAGCGCTTGACTAAGTGCTTTGGTTTTTGAGATGCTGGGCGCCGACATTGTTTGCATTTGTTATGGGGACTGAAAGGAGCTGAAAACCATTCATCTGTAAAATGCCATGTTTCTGACAACTTACTTTACCATAAAAAGTGATACGACTCAGCTACAAAAGGCTGTTGTGGCTGTAGACTTCTTGCATTGAAGTATAACTACTAATATTTATATATCTAAACAGAGTACAAGTCATTTTGAGATGGACGGAATTTATTCCCACATAATGAATCATTTGAGCTTATTAAAACATTGAATGTCACGGCAACACTGATAGTTTAATGATTGTAAGACAAGGTTACGCTGATGTTTCAGGTGCTGCGTCTGTCAGCACATGCCCTCATCAAAGGACAAGCAGTGGGAGAGAGAGTCAGAGGAGCAGGAAAAGTCTGGTAAAGGTACGAGTTTGGGGTTATTACTCAAAATATGTCAAATTAATCACACCGAAAAGCGTGTCTCATTTCTCTGCCTCGTTATCTTCTTGTTTGTCTATTTTCAAGCCATTTCTAGACGTCTGAGATGTGTGTGTGAATAAGCATTTCTAAAGGGTGTAGTTTGAAAAAACACAACACCAAAAAAAACAAAAGGAGATGAGACAATCCCACACTGGCTCTCGTTTCCCTTGAAGTCACACACACACACACACACACACGCATAAATAAGGGGAGATTTACATTCTGCTGCACCTAAGTGTAAATAACATCATTTTCTCTTTCTCAAATTTTGCTCTATCTCCATTTTCTGTCGGGGTTGTTTTTCTCTCGCAGCGTGGAAAATTTCCTGATGAGATTCTTGATGAGTTATTGACGAGAAAACAAACAGATTTTAGTGACACTGCACGACTCCCCGCCGTGCCCTGCCGGAACCTCTTTTGCCTATCGATTTCCAAATTTCCTGCATCCCCCCCCATCGTCTGCTTGATGAGATTATGTTCAACAACAAGACTACTGTCTGTCCACTCAGCATCAAGCAGGACAACATCTCCTCCTTTTTACCTCGTCTGTCCCCCTGGCTGCGGTGTGTGTGCGCACACAAACACACACACACACACACCATTATCTACAGTCCTCTCAACCCACAGATACAGCAGCACAAACCTCTGGAGGCAGATGAAATACTGACTTGTGTGTGTGCGCGCTGGTGTATGTTTGTGTGTGTACTCTGAGCTGCAGATGAGCTGTGTTTCCTCTCTAATTAGCGCTGTGTGTGTGTGTGCGTGTGCGTTTCTATCCCATGTAAATATGAAAGCGAGCGTAACCTGTTTCTGTGTGCATATGATGTGTGACAGACTCCCACTAATCAGGAAGAAATTTGCCTCTGCCAGCTCTGACAGGGGGTTTGCCTCACGCCAGTGCTGACGTTTGTTTTGCGATTTCTTTTTAACTGTTTTTTTCCCCTTCCTGGCGAGGGAAATCTCAGACAACTGCTAAATCAATGAGGCACGACACACACACTCTCTTTCTCTGCAAATGAGCCAGCCTCTCCTCCGAAAAGCAAATACTCATTTAGCAATATTCTCCTAATGTAGAGCCTACAGTCCACAATTGGATCTTTTCATTTCTTAATTTTTTTTTATTTAGCTTTAATCACTGCTTCCCAATTAGAATATTGTTGTTTTTATGTAGCCTCAGCGGACTTGTTATCATCGGTTTGCGTTATCACCTCTGTAAGTTTGTTTTGTGAAATGAGGGGGAAAGGTAATGAATCGTTTTGCTCTCCGAGATCACATAATTCTTCCTCTGAGGTTTGGACGTCTGTGATCACTTTTATGCAGCTTACTCCAATGACTATCACTCTGGTGACAGGCACTGGCAGTCCCACGGGTGATACCGCGCCTTTGATACACCATCACTTGTAAACAGTCGCTAATCTCCGAGGAACAGGGTGGTGATTTGTGAAGTGCAACCATCGTGTCTGTCATTCGAGATTCGGGGGGCCACGTGTGCATTTAATCATAGCAAGCAAACTTGAGGTTAATCCAATCAGTCTTCTATCTATATGACTTCCTCTTTAGATCTTGTGAACCCTTCCTTGGCCAATCTTAATTGCATTTTAAAACACAAAGACGTCCAGCTCTCCTACAGGGGTAACACACATTACATTCAGCATCGGTTTCTATCTTGGCTCATCAGTAAAACTGCTGCAAGAATGCCTGCCAAGACATCTGGATCTTAATGGACCCTCATCAGCATCACTGCTGTTGCATAACCAGCTGGGAACTTAACCTTAAGGATTCATAATGCCCCTGCAAAATACACAGTGTCATTACAAAAACCAAATTCCTTACGGTACTCAGATTATTTGTTTCAGCCAATCCGGAGGCTTAAAGGAATCTGAATATTTAGCTTGTACGTATCTCTTATCTATCTTGTGTAAGTAAGTAGCTTAAAGCTGGCAGACTGCTCCAAAGGAAATCAAATGTGGTGTGTTTGCAAAAAGCTGTGGAGCTGCTGTTGAACACAGCATTGCAATTAAATTACAGTGCAGTACGTTTACTGCAGCGCAATGTCTGTTCATTTAAAAGTGTTAGTCAGATGGAGGTGATTTTGCAGGATAAAGAGAAGAGATAAGTAAACCAGAATCCAATCCAAAAAGGGTTAAATGTAAAAAAAAAAAAAACCACAATCAGTCACATGACAGTTTTGAACAATTACAGGTGCTGGTGTGGAACCACGGTTCTGCGGCACCTGACTTTGATTGCAAACTCCACATTTTCCCTGCGTACGCATGCCAAATGTTATTCTATTTGGAATACACTTGAATTAAAGTGACTTCAGTTATTTGGAGTATACTGCCAGCTTGGGGCCTTCACATAATACGTTTAAAGTATTTAAACTTTACTTCACTTGAAGGTCAGGAGAACAATGCAATTCAAGTTTGGCAACCAAACAAAGTACTGGAAACTATATGTGGAAAAACAAGGTTTTCAAAACCAGTTGATATTGATATTGATACTGATATTGCTAAATAAAACATACTAGACCTTACCAGGCTTATACTTTGAGCAAGGTCATTATTTACCTTGGGAGTAGTTTACAGGTAACACATAGCATTTTATTTCAGTGTTCCTTATTTGGCCTGCCATTAAATTAACAATCAGGAAAAAAGGTGGATATAATGAATAAGCAAAATGTCATCATTGCCACGGGATGATAAAAAAAAAAAAAAGACATTTGGTTGAGGATGCTACTATGAAAGCCACCATTTCCCACAATAGCACCAAAAATGTGGCTATATTGATTTCAGTGTGGCGAGGGACAACGGTGTTGTTCAAATATGAATTCATGCGACTTTAAATCATAAGCCCTGGTTACAAAGCGGATATTTGTTTCCTCACACAAATATCTGTGGGGTTCTGGGGCAGTGAACTGGTGGGAAAATGCTAATAATGTTTTTAAAAAAGGCTCAAGCCAGGTTGGTTTTTTAAGTCAGTAGGAAGGGTTTAAGTGAGTTTTGTGGAACAGGATTATCAAAGTTTATTAACAAGGCTGGTTCCAGAACTGGTTGGACTCCTTTTTATTTGTCGAAAACGTGCTATGATTTTGTTTTACATGTATCAAACATATTTTTATGTTTTCTTTGACCCCATCTTCAGCAACTCTTCCCAACTTTAGTAAGTCAAAAAGAAGTACTCTCAAAAGTACAACTAAGTAAACTTTGTGTGTGGTCATACTCCAGCTCTTGACTCCTCTGTTTCAGATGGCAGCAGTGGTTGGAGTACGATCCGTGGAAAGTTTATTGCCATTAATGCGGCCAGCATGAGCTGCGCATGCCCCCGCAGTCCAAAAGGCCTGTCGCCCTTCGCTCACCTCGCTGACGGCACCACAGACCTCATCCTGGTCAGGAAGTGTTCCCGCCTGGACTTCCTCAAACACCTCCTTCGACACACCAACAAAGATGACCAGGTATGAGTGAAGGAGTTTGTGTCGGTGTCTGTCTTTAAGTTTAGCCGCTCTGTGTATGATTTAACTTCAGAGCACTTTCTAAAAGGTATTATCTATGGGAACACTACAGAATTTATGATCTTCTTTTTCTCATACTTGTGTGTGACGAGTGTATGATTCATACTGTACTGAATATTTCAGAGTTGAAATGAACCGGGGAAAATGATGTGATTGGGATCCAGCAGGGATAAGAAAAACATCCTCTTCAAAGAGTGACAGAATCTCCCAAATACTGCAAAACTTTTAAGGCAATTTCATCCCACCCAAAAAAAAACCGTCAATCACTTGGCTGCATAATTCAGTTTTCAACAACAGGAGTTGCTCGATGTGTGCACGGATGCATTGAGTGTGTGCGTTAAGACTGTAAACCAGCGAGCAGAAGGCAGAGTTTCCCCACTTGCTGTGCTAGCACCTTCATTTGCTGACTCGGCTCAATCCCCCAACTATGGTTCACTTTAGTTCAAATGCCTCAGCCCTTGTGCCTTCCCACGTATCATAAATAACCTCCACCCTGGTCCGGAGAGGCCCTGATAATCGCTGCATCAGGGATATGCTGTATGGCTGATACCAGACTAATGCCCTCTCAGGACAGCCTAAGTATTACCAGGGGAAGTCTGGTGATTAGTAATTATTACCTCAGGTAGGACCTCGGGAAGTTTATCCCATTTAGAAGGATCTTGTAAGTAATTTCATTTCCAGTAACTGCATTGGTAAAAAAGGTTTTGAGCTAACACTGACATCCTAAGGTGAGTCTTTACTCTAAGATCAACATTTTGACTTGCACACCCAGTAATTGGATTACAAGGGCCAACATTACTCTTGTAATAAGATTTGATTTGCTTAGTGTTATGTATTTGCAGCTTTACAATGTATAGGCTTCAGCAGTACAGAAGCTGCTGCTACTGCTGTGAAATCTAGCAACTTGTGGAAAGATTTTGCTGGTCTGTGTGTCCCTGAAATGCCACGGTCCCAATAAAGCCTTTTTTTCATCCAGATGACTGAGATGAAATTACCAATGTGTGTAGGCGAAATCAAATTATCAACTTTCCCTGGTGATGCCAGTGCAGAGAGGCCTAAAAAATGACAATTTTAATGACAAAGCATTCCCCCAATATATTAACATCCAATACTGAGAATCACCAGTAATGTATCTACTGTAAGACTATTTGAATTTTAGTTCAGATTTAATTATATCGTAACAACTATTCATCATCAGGTCAACATTTTTTTATTTTAATTGCAAAACTAATGACATTTCCATCATGCTTAACATCAGCATGCTAATATGCTAAATTAAGATGGCAAAACATGGTAAACATTGTACCTGCTAAACATCAGCACGTTAGCGTTGGCACTGAGAGCATGTAAGCATGCTAATGTTAGCATTTAGCTGAAAGCACCGCTGTGGTACAATACAAAGTCCCCATGTGAATTTTGCCATCATTTGCAAAAGTTAAACATTTTCAACTTGATGCAAAGAAATTTTTTTTTTTTGTGTTGCTGGTCAGTCCTGTGTCACCTGGATCCCCACAATGCCTTGCAAAGAGATTTGCTCGTGTCCCATAGAAAATGAATGGTCCGTCTGAACGTTAGCGTTTGCCTTTTGCCATTCAGATGTTAGCTCCCTCTCTAATGGAGAAAAACAGATGATTTCTTATCAACCGTAGTCTAATGGCCGCAGATCTCAGTGCCCAAAGTGAGGTGGTGTCAGTGAAAAGGCATGATGTAGTGCGTCTCTAGCTTGAGGCTGTCTATGCTGCTTTACTTGCAACACAGGAAGGTTAGCAAAAAGTAGTAGTATGAGTAGGGTGAGCAGAACTTTGCGTCAGAGTTCACTTAATATCAGCATCACAGTCCAGCCAAGCGGAGTGAAACAAGGAATGAGAAGGCGCTAAGCGTATTCATGGCCATGTCAGAAAGCTTTTTAGGCAGACCGTCCAGCATGAATGCAAAGCGGCTGCAGTCATAAAGTGGGGCTGATGTGGAATAAATGGCTGTCACTCCGCTTTCGGGATGAGAGAGAGCGAGAAAGGGAGCGAAGGAATGGAGAGAGGGGGGAAAAAGGTAAAAGAGGGGAAGAAAAGAAGAGAATAGAGACAAAGTGGCACCCCGTGAAGTCTAACAAAATAGTGCGCCGGACAGAGCTGAACCTTTCTGTGACACCGAGTGAGATGAAAGGGGATTTTGACAATATAATTTCTTTTCATCTCTTTCTTCTTCTTTTCTCTTCTCTGCTGTTAACATAGTTTTTATGCACCTCCATTTCACCTGACCTCTTGTCTCCCTCCCTCCATTTTGCATTTGATCTCCTGTTTGCCGTTTTCTTTTATTGTAAATGGAAAAGAATGCTTTTCATTATGAAATCAGCAGGGGTCCATAAAAAGACAATGGAGAAATAAAACTTTTACCTCACTCACCAGGAGCTTGTAAAAAAAATAATTACATGCCAAGAACCGTTTTACCACCCAATATAATCATCATATTTCAGAGAAATATGCCACTGCCCATTTGAGTGTTATTTTGTGTACAAATTAAATAGTTTGTTCAATTTGAGACATTTCAATTCAATTCTAGAAGGCACTCTGAGTTTTGAATGAACCCTAGTTGAACCTTTTTAGAACATTACTTAAATGTTTTAGTCACGCTGGCAGCATATTGGTCGGTCAGTTCACTAATTGGGCCAGACAACATCTTTTGGATGGATTGCCATGAAATCTGGCACACACACTCATGTCTCCCTCAGGATGAACTGTAACAACTAGGGTGATCCTGTGACTTTCTTTAGCACCATTATCAGGTCAAACACCTGCAAAACTAATGACATTCCCATACAGCTGTACTTTGTGTTTAGTGCTAACAAGCTAAGCAAAAATGGTAAACAATGTACTTGCTAAACATCTGCATATCAGCATGCTGAAATTAGCTTTTAGCTCAAAGTACAGCCTCACGGAGCTGCTAGCATGGCAGTAGCTTTGAATGGGCCCTGAATTTTTGGAGCTAGAATGGAGATGGACGATGAAAAATGAATGCAAGATTCAGTTCTCAGCCAGCAGCAGTGCACTGCAAACTGCTGATGTTCATTGCTCAGTGTGAACTACAAGAAATAAGTCACACTCTTTTGAATTATCAGTTGCTGTAATTCATTTTTTAGTTTGACCTTAAACCATCAGGTGCTGATTTTTTTCAAATAATGCAGCTTCATGCTTTCCTGAAAGGTCAGTTTACATTTCCAGCAAACAGTATGTGCCTTTATCACTTGTCTGTAATTACACCCTGCATGATGTTTGTTAATTCCTTGTAACCCTCTGATTAAATACACAAAATTGAATTTGGTGAACCACAAAACAAAGACGTAATCTTGTGTTCCCTCTCATTCTGTGGTACTGTGTGCTCATTTTGAAATAAAATTCCAAGTCATTCTGGAGAGTGGTGGTCTTAACCTCTGCACCATCTGTGGGAACATCTGTTCCTTCATCCATCCATCCACCTACCACTCTCCTCTCTTTCATCGGTTTCTCATCCAGCTCTACTTCCCTCCCCAGTTTGACCACTCGTTTGTGGAGGTCCACCGAGTAAGGAAGTTTCGTTTCCAGCCGTGCCACCATGAGCTGGTTTCACTAGAAGACATGAGCGAGACTCCAAAGAAGACTTCCAGCTTCAGTCCCATATGCTCTGCTCAAACAACCTGCAACTACAGCACCGCCCACAGCAGCTGGACCTGCGACGGGGAGATCCTGCCTCACACTGCCATCCAAGTCAGGTAACTAATCACAGAATCACCTGTGAATGTACAACTTTGAATTATTTCAAGCAACTTAGCCCATGCTTTTCTATGTTTCATTAGAAATAAAGAAGGTCAAACTGAGGTGCAAACAAACTAATTGATTTGCACTCAGCACCATCAAAAGTAATAAAATGTGTTGTTATTTAACAGTAATGATGAATGTTTTGCCAACACATATGGCTTTTTAATGCTGTAAAACTGAAACTATCATTTTGACTGCTGAAGACAGGCACGATTCAATCACTTTTCCACTGTGCCAGCTTATTTTGTGTTTTATGAAGCCATGAAAAATTTACTTTTTGAGGCGATGAAGGCAGGCAGGATCACTCTCCGCATAGATGATGACTGGCAAATGGCTTTGAATTGGTGCACATAATATTGTAGAAGCAGTATAATGGAAAAAGCACTGAAATACTTTCAGGGCTCATATCTATTGCATCACCATGGTACTCGTGTTCACAGTAAAGACTGTTCTTTTTCTGGGTATTACAGATATAATCTCCCGTTTAAATTGCCCTAAAATGTTCCTGAGTATCATGTCTTAAAGCCTAAGTAGAAATAGATCATGTTCTGTATGCTCGACAGCTCTGTATTCACAGTGCACTGAAGTACTCTCACATACTATTTTTAGCCACTCTAACCTTGTGGCTCTATAGATGGCAATGTTAGTTGGTTAGTAGCTGTACTATGTGTTTAGTGCTAATTAGGAAATGCTAGCATGCTAACACACCAAACTAATATGGTGAACATGATAAATATTATGCCTGCTAAAAACCAGCTTAGCAGCATTGCCGTTATTAGTATGTTAGCTTGCTGACGTTAGCATTAACAAAGTACAGTCTCAGAGATGCTAGCATGACTGTAGACTTGTAGTCTTGTTTTTTTTTTCATAGTACTCGTAAAGTATGTGGAACATATTTATTAGCTAAGACAGAAAGCTACTAAATGGATTGTAAAATAACAATATATGGTACAGGCTTTCATTGTTCCCACATGATAAACCCTACTGGCTTTGGTAATCCTCTCATTTTTCCTCTTGCGCCACCATGCGGTTGACATTTGTGGGTTTGAAAACTAAACTAAAATAGTGAACCTGGTAAACATGGTGCTTAACATCACGTTTGGTGGTGGTTGTTAGTTTTGTACCAATATAACAAAAAGAGTCTACAAGCGTGCTAGCAGCACTGTGAGAGCAACTATTTGGAAACAGACAAAGCAAGTTAAAGAAAAATACAACAACATTTCAAAGTTTAAAGGCTGTCCGATATAAATTGTATAATTTTAAATTGGAAATTGTATGTCATCTTGATGCTTAGCAGTAGCTGGTAGTAAAGGAGTTCTCCTACCTGAATCAAACAGAAATGAGAGCAGCAGCACCGTTAGTGCGGCCAATGTCCAGCAGTCTCTGGTCAGGAGAGTCTTTGACTGTTCCCTGCTGGACGATCTTGGCAACTCTCTTGGAATTAGCCCCCTTCATTATTCTGGCCCTGTCCACACTATCAGACACACTACCCGCTATCAGATCTCTATACAGCCGGTGTTGCACTGCTTGACGCATCATTTATTTCATGCTTCATTGTACTTTGCCAATGATGCATGGCGCTGTAATGTTGCTAATTTAACGGCCCTCCCCATGTTAAAAGGCTACTCCCCTTTAATTAAAGCAGAAGTCCATCTTTTTATTGCCTCTTCCTCTCCGCTAATCGTTCTTGGAGTGAGCCAGCCAGAGTGTTGCTCGGATAATTAATGGTAATAGCCCAGGCGAAATGGAAAGAAAGTAGGAAAGAAAGGAAGAGAAGAGTTTTGCTTTAGACATGAGAATTATACATAAGGAAAGAGTGAAACTCACGGTGCCGCAGGGATTGAACCAAACAAGTAGAATTAATTAGGGTCCCTCTCATTTAATTTTAACCTTACTTGATTTTAGAGCTATTATACATGTTGCTATTTTGTTCACACTGTTGAAAATGATAAGTTATTGTGCTATTCCATTAAATGAACTATTGGTGAAGCCGGCAAGTAAACCAGTAAAGTGTTCCAGTAAAAATACAGCAGACAAAGGCACAGACAGTAATTGAGGCTATAGAATACTGTTCCATAAGAGGCACCTTGCCTGGTCACTGCTGCTTTTTCTGTCAGTATACTTTTGCCTTGTATTCATCCAGATCTGTTATGTGTGTCAGCCCCATCATTATTATAACGTCTGTTATAGGCGTCTTATACTTTACACACCACAAATATTGTCTCAGTTTCTAGTTTGTGTGGCACGGCTGCGCGCAGGGGTGCCATGCCATTGCTTTTACATCCGCCACATGGACAGTAAAGTCTCATTGAAATGAGCACAGTCATTAAGTTGATGGTTTGTTATCCAGGCTAAATGATGCGTTGTGTGTGCCTGTGTGTGCACGTGTGTTTCTCTCTGCAGCGTCCAGTGCCAGTTGATCAGGCTGTTTGCCCGCGGTATCGAGGAGCAGCAGCAGCAGCAGTGTGTGTTTGAAGACCCTTGTACGCTATGGGCCCTGGAGCCATGCACATACTAGTCAGTGGACTGAGAACTGGACGGGACATTCTACAGCTGGAGCCGAGTGGCACTTGGCAAGATTTTCCTGGAAAAAAATACATGCATCACATCAGTGTAAATCCCAAACGCTGGCGTCCCAACCCTCCTTAGTGTATTTGCTGAAACGAAACTTGCCTACGAAGTCCTATGCACAAGAAGGGATGGACTAAAACTTAAAAGGTGTGATAAAAAATAAAACTCCAAGCAGCTTCAAGAGGCTCCCATCACCAGCCATTAAAAGAGGGGAAAAAAACTAAGAAGAAGTTAAATCGCATGATTCGTTGTTACTGTGAAATTCAGTTATCACCTCGCTGTCATTTGGGGCTTATATGTAAAATACCTCATGCAGCTTTAACTAACCCACAATATGATATGCTACAGCTGCTTGTGCTAGCGCTGCCACGTCCAAACCTTCTTTTATCTGTGCTTTTGGGAAGATGAAGAAGCTCAGAGGATCTCAAGCAGCCACATGAAACAGAGCTGAGCTGAACTGGACTGAACTGGACTGAGCTGGACTCAGCTGCGACAATCGGCCGAAGGTTTCCCTACTGCCATGAAGGAGACCACTAATAGGATTTCTCCTGATGTAGCAAAGAGAGACTGCCAAGGAGATACTGCGTTGTAAGAAGGATGAAGGGGGAACAATTCCTGTGAAGTACACTCATAAACTGAAAAGACTTAAAATGCCAAGGCTACACCAGGAAAAAAAGCACACACACACACACAATCTGATTTTCCCTTTTTTGGGGGGAAAAAAACATTTCATCTGTGACCCAGGTGAAAGCAGATATGAGCCAGGGGCACTAATGAAAAGAGCTGAATACCCTGCTAATACACTAACAGGGCCCTGGTGGCTTCTGGGTAATAAGGCAAAGTGGTTGCTAAGTGACTTGGTGTATCTCAGCACTGCTGCGCTGCACCTGTGGCTCTGAGCTCTGCTTCTCTCTGGCTACAAACTACAGACATTTCAATCATCACCTGGGATTATCCAGAATTATACATTGTTCATTTATTTAGAAATGATCTATTGTACGGCTCTGAAATTAGCCTAATTTATCTCCTTTTAGTCACAGGTCAAGGTGGACCACCCGAGAAGAAAAAGCAGCAGCTTTTATTTTTGCTAGTCGATGAAACTGTATTAAACCGCCTATATAATAATATATTAGGGTAAACTGTCCTAGTGTGTTGGGTTAAGTGTGTTTTCCACAAGCCCTTATGAGAAGTGCAATCGCTGGAGTGTGTGTGTCAATGTGTCGGTGAAGGTGCCAATGTGATGAGTTGGCTCTATCACAATTAGCCTCATGACTGCCTTTTTGCAGATGCTCTCTCACTGCAGCCAACACACTGCTAACACAAGCACATATAGATGAGCAAAGACGGGCACGCGCATACACACTCACACATTTTCTATCTTTCTATAATGCTATTTCTGATATTCGATGTCTTTCTGTCTCACACACCCTCCTACACACACACAAACAAACACTCCTTAACTTTTAACACCATAAAAGCATGCTTCTCTCTTTGAAACCTCCGGCTCTGTTAATACGGACTCTATAATGTTTCACCTTCAGTGCTCGCTTAGTCTGATGTTTTCCTCTCACACATACACACACATACACAAATAAAAGTATGGGCATACTCGCACAGAAACTGGATGGGAAGATTGTTTTCAGATATGACCAAATATGTTTTTGCGAATTTGGTAATTTGTGACAGAATTTTGAATTCCCCTCACACTTGACTAAGGAAACTATAGTGGTATTGCAGCTACTGGAAGCTAGCAAGGTAGGAAAACTAGCTTCCACTTGGAAAGCTGAGACTAGTTAGCCTAGCTTACTAACGTTAGCAATTATTACCAGACATTTTTGTTTGTGCACACACTCAAAGTTCACCAATTACACTAATTTCTTAGTATGAATTTTAATTTCAGTTTGACTTTGTTTTTATTCAGCCTGGCTGTGCGCTCCATATTTGAGTAAATGCATAATTAAGCTGTGATGTGAGTAGATTTATTTTATAAAAATGCTTAATAAAGTGCCTTTGAAATGTGGTTCTTTTAAGGTCCTTTACTTGATCTCCATGTTGTGCTTGAAGCCAGAAATGTGTCATTTCCTCTTGCTCTCTCCCTCACACACACACACACACACACACACACACACACACACAAAAAGGTCAGTGCTTTTTCTCTGGCTTCCTCAATCTCTTTCGCTCTTTCTCTTTCTGCCTGTATGTGCAGAATTTAATAGGGTGCTCTGATGTGAGTGAGATGTTTCATTAAAGAACATCAGACATCAAAAGGTCTCTGCTGTGATGGAGGGGTGTTTCATGCTGTGCTCATTCTGCACAGTCTGGATCGTGTTTCTTTTTTGATACCGCGAGGGCAAGTCCAAAGTGTTGGAAAGTAATCATTTATAATTTCTAACCACAGTGGCACCAAAGAAAATGCAGGTTGGGGTAGACCCCAAAGCTTTATCAGTAAGTCTTATCACATTAGCAAATATCTGATTGGTGTAAATTATTCAGCTATTGACAGTATAATGTGCAGTGTCCATGTTCAAAAGGCCTCATAGTTGGCTAGAAATGACTTCACAAAGTCAAACGAAACACCTGTTGAGATTTTCTGTCCATGCCCAAGTCATACAAAAAGCAATTTCAAATGTGTCTTGGACCTGAGTTTGTGCTGTGGGAAATAATAAATAAGTAAACCCACATAGTGTGTGCCACTGGAACTCGTCTCCAATGACTGAGCAAGTAGGTAAGTGGTGTGAAATAGCACAGAGAAAATGTCAATTAAGTGTCAATTAAAGATGATTGATATAAATCCAACTTTTTTCAACGCAACAGACGGACTAAACAGAAACACAAACACAAATCAACAAAACAAACCCAGACAGATTTATATCATAATCCACCTTACTTAAGTGAAATTATTAAATGAAAAACATAAAGCTCTTCTCCATCAATTTAGTATTGTACTTCTATTAAGTTGAAGGACTCACAAGAGATAGATTTTTAAAACATCATTAAATTTGATGGAGGCTGAAAAGCGGAAAAATTCTGACCTTTAGTTATTAACCAAGTGATTTACGTAGCCCTACTAGTATCGCTCAGGGTTTTTTCTGTTATTTTGGCTTGAACTTGACTTGACTTGTTTTTCTTTAATCCTTGGAGATTTTAAAGTTATCTCCTGCTACTTGTAGCCCGCCAAAGTTTCACCATATTGAGGAATCTGCAGTGGAGCAACTGACTGTCCTCAAAATGGCTCTACATACGTTAATATGAAGTCTAGTGTGACCGCAAAGACAAGGGGGATTTTCCAGCCTCAACCAAATTGTTTTCCCTCCCTCTTTCCCATTTTCTCTTCTTTGCTACTTCCTTATTGATTTATTCCCCATCTGCTTGTCTGCAGCCCCCGAGAGCCGCTATCTCATTTCCACATCCCACCTGAGACACAAGGTGAGATGAAAGAGCGGCAAACACCCTCTACCCTATACACACACACACACAAGGTGGCGGCTGTCCTCAATTCACCAGCGTCTTTACCCAAAGAAAGGGTTCCTAACAGGAGATGACAGCGCTCTCATTCACTCCCTCACCTCCACACACTTCCACACTCACTATCGCATCAACATGTTTCTTTTCTCTCCCACATAAAGATTCACACTTAGAATATAACAGAAAAACACACGCTCTTGTCCTGTCTGTTGATTCTCTCTCTCCCTCCCTAGTGGCTGCATGAGGTGTGTTATGGCCCTACTTCAAGACTATTCCCATTAATATTGGCCTGATTTGGCCTTTTGCACACAAACAGCAGAGACAACCAGCCTATGCACACAAACAAACTGTTCTGCAGCAGTGGCAAGCAGAAAAGGTGAGGTCAGGTAAAGGTGCCGCGGTGGCAGGTAGCGTTACACCTGCCGTGGTTGTATGACACCAACAATTACAGCGGTAAAAAGCTTGAAAATTGCCGTTTTCCCACAGCAGGTCGGCTAACAAGCGGTAAACAAAAGTAGAAGCATTTGCTTGTGTGAGAGAATAAGAGGAATCAGGTGGGTGGTGTGAAAGCGGTGTAAGTGAGAAACGGATAGGACAGAGAGAGCAGATATTGCAGGGGCAGTGGTCCAAACAGCAGCAGTGCTGTTGCCTACTTCTCTCTGTATTGATTGGAATGGGCTCCCTGTGAGAGATTTAGATCAATGAGGCCATAACAGTCCATCTTCTCAGTCAGGAGCCACTACTGGCCTCTTATCTCTCACTCTGTCTCTCACCCGCACTCACCTCTACTCACACATTTCAACTCAGTAATGCACTCGCACGTGCTGGAGGTCAGACCTTAAAACTGGAACCATGGGATGATTTTTTAATTAATATAGAATTATTATATCAATTTGTTTGGCGGAGTGCGGTGAAACACTGAAAACAGTGCAATTGTCGTTGTTGGAGGTGCTCTCAATCTTCACTATTTTCTGACATTGAATTAACAAAATTATTGAGAAAATAATCAGCAGATTGACCAGTAATCACAAGTGTTGTGTGTAATGGTTATCATTGTGGGTAATAATGGTCGAGATATCACTTATAAATACTGATAAAACAATCTCATCTAAAGCTCCACCTATTAAAATGACACGTAGAAGTGTTGCTAAGCGGACGCCTCTCTCGCTCTGATGAAGGTTTGGTTAAAGACTTGGGCAGATGTAAGAAAGATCATGTTTTGGGTTAAATGTATAACTTGGTTATGGTTACAAAGTTATTTGGTTTGGGTTATAGTGACTGTTCATTAAGGTTAAGGGACCTTTATTGTCATGTTATTATAATAAATAAAACCAATGTTTTTGTTTTCATCAGTAGTTGGAGCTGAAGATATTTAAACTTTCCATTATTGTTAAATTATTATCATGAAGCTCAACATGGACGAGAAATCCTAAAAACGCAAAGAATAATGCAAAGTTTGCCACTGAGCAAACACCATCTGCTGATGAATATCATGTGAAACAATAGAACAATCTGGAGCAAGCAAGTAAGTGGTCCTTGAGTTGGGAGCTTGAGTCTTGTCGACGGCCGTTTCAAAGGTCAAGAATGAGCTCCACCACTGAGTCAACACTGGTGAAATGTCTCAAAAGATATTTACAGTTCCAAGACAACTGATCAAACTCCATCTGCAGATGAAGACCATGCAATATGGTTGAAAGCTTCCGATTGTTTTGTTAACCGTAAACTGTGGTTTGGGAAACTCAACATGTACTAATGCTTTATAGATCTGTTGTAAAAAAAAACAAAACTAATTTGGGGTTGCTAGGTTGGCGTTATCGTCCTGCACTCTGACATGTTTTAGCTAGTTGTTTCGTTCATCAGGAACTAAATGCAAAATGTATAGATAAGCAGGTTTTGAAAACACCAGAGGTGTGTGAGTTATGTGGAAAACTAAATGTTGAATAAACAGGTCCGATCAGAAGCCTGCTTGGGTTGGGCTCAGGTATTATTTAACTTTTCACCAATTTATTAAGACTAGTATGCGTTCGCAATTTCAGCAGCATCTCGTAACAAGCTAATTGTGAAGAAATATTCTTTTTTTAAATTTCATATATTTCTTTTTCACTGAACCATTTTTCCTCACTATGCTAATTTTGAGTAAAAGCCAAGACTCGATTCTGATTCAAGGGCCTCTTACTCTAATACAGCAGTTAGCATGGCTATACACCCAGCCTCTCCTTAATCTTGCAAATTGTAATAATAGTCTTGAAGCAACGCTGTGATATGTTATTTTTCTCAACAATGCATTCATTTCAGAGGAAGTGTGCAGTGGGGGGGGAAACGCATCGCCTCTGGTGCTGTCATTTTGAATGAGTTGAGTTTTCACTTATCACCGGCTTCAGTTACAGAATTTGTGCATTAGAAAAGACACACGTTGCTATAGTTAGATTTTGTTACAGCAGTAATATCGACTAATGCCTACCCACGTCATCTTGGAGTGATGCTGATGAGTGTCCCCAGTCACAGAAGCCCTGTCAGGATGTCTGTAAAGGGACCAACAAAGACACATCAACATGTTAAGGGAGGACAAGTGACAACACAATTAAAAAGCATAATGTTACAGTGGTCCTCTCTCTGATAAAGCACAGAAAAAGCTAGATGTCTAACTTGTACCGGGTGTTGCATTAACACAGGAAATTATAGAATTTTCCAGGAATTTCCCATGGAAAACTGATTGACTCTTGCACAGAAATTATACATTTACTTAGGGATGTTTGTACAATGTCAAAATATTTGGCTTTTCTTCTACCGTTGCATTTCACCTGTAGCCATAAGCAACCCTTAACAACATTTCCCTTTTCAGTTTAGTTACCATTTAAAAATCTTTGTAATTTCTTTTGACATAAATATTTTAAAAGTTGGTTCATAATAATTAGCATAAAAGTGCTTCATCAATGAAAAGCTGGCAATTACAAGCTAATGACTAATGACTTTTCCAATCATTAGGTAATTCTCTCTCTCGAGTATGACAAGTCGTAATTTATAGTGCAACAACAGCGCTTTGGAGTAACACGTGTAAATGATAACACATTTCAATATGCCATAATGTATAGATGATCTAAATAAAACCAAGCTGGAAGTGAGGAGGGGTGCTAATAACATAATTAATGTGCATGGAAGAAAAGTTGCTCCTGAGTCTGACAAATAATTGCAGCCGTCAGTATGACTTTTGGAATCAGATAATGAATCAGTACTAAAGCCCTTCAAGTCTGATTAGACAAACATATTTCAAAGTGTCTTGAGGACTGTCTCCCCATGTTCAACTAATGGAAAAGCACCAAAATGAAGTATACTCAAAGCACATAATATGCATAATATGGTCAGTTTCTGAGAAATTATGAAGTGTTGAAACAGCTTTTTAAAAAAAGATAATACAAGATGAGTCAAATTTAAGAAAAACCCTTTGCTTCCCAATGTTTCATTCGCAGCAACATTCCAGAGTCGCAGTTTAACTGATGTTTACATTTCTTATTTGTATAAAATGGCATGCAGATTGTTTTATTCTTCTTCTGTATACTAACTGCTAAAACACTATCTCAAAATCTTGGCAAAGAAAACTAAAGTTATCTTCATATCACTGATAACAGTTAAATCAGCTGAACTGACACATTAAAAACACTAGTAGGGGCACATCCAATAAGTTATGAAGAGGGGTAATGCAAATTATTACAAATACTTATCCCTTTTAACAGTAACTTCCTCCAGGACCAAACTCAATATCCTCGCTGTGAAGTTGGGTTGGGAACCAAAGTGCTGCTGAAGTTGAACCCGCTGAATCCATAGTGGCACTTTGGCCTGTGCCAGCGGGCTACTACAGAGTACTTTGTAGTGACAAGTCATTACCTCAGCTGGCGCGTTGTTAGCAAACAGTGGATCTGTTGCCGGAGCAATCTACTCATTACTTGTTAATCACTTGAATAGGAGGACCTGTTTGTGCAGACACACATAAACCGAGTGGCACATGCACAAACGTTCAGCAGGCATGCTGGACTTTGTTTTCTGCTAAGCACAGATGTTATTGTGTTCCTAATGGAGCTTGAAGTAATTACACCCTGTAATGTTACTCGTCGTCTAGTCCTCTCGACCAAGCCTCAGCATGCTAGCTCAGAACTACACACACACACACACACATACACACCATTCGCCCCATAAATGACTCCATTAGCCAGAATGCATTTGCAATCGTTTCTTGTGTGAGGCATGCTTCACCAACAGCCTAACTGGCTGCATACAGGGGGTGGTTGGTCAGTGGGAGCAAACACACAAACAAATTATTAGTTTTAAGCATTGTGAGATGTGTGTGTGTGTGTGTGTGTGTGTGTGTGAGAGAGAGAGAGAGAGAGAGATCTTCAAGATCTGACAGACTGACAAAAACTTTATTGAACAATACAGAACAAAGATCTGCACCCAGAATAAAGCTACAGACCTATTACACTTCCATCCTGTAAATATCTGAAGTGAATGGGAGAAAGTCATTATTCTAGCAATATGCCATCACCTTGTTCTTGTGCAATATTACACTATAACACGACTGCAGCATCTCAACAACTCAGCATGTTAGCACTATCATGCTGATGTTTTAGCATTTAGCTCAAAGCATTGCCTAAGTACAGCCTCACAGAGCTGCTAGCATGATCGTCGATTCTTGCTAAAATGAATTTTAAAAGGTCGTGTCGGCGTGTCCCCATGTAAAGCATTTTATGTCATTGACAATTATGTGGTTAGCAAGTAAAACATAACCCTGTACTCTATAAAGTCTAGTTTACTAAAGAATCAAATGAATAAACACCTGATTTTTCAGAGGTGCTGTAAAACAATGTTTTAAATGTACTAAATGAGCAAATCGAATGTTAAATATTTGTTACATTGATCAAATCAAATCAGTTTCTCACTATGAATGATGGGGTTGTTCACTGACAACTTTGTGTTCTTTGTCTGTGCTCTTTCACTGGTTAGAAGGTCTCCCATTTCTGCGCATCAGAGTTTAGCAACATTTGAATTAAAATATGATGACAGTTGTGGGGTTTGTTTGTTTGCGTAGCCAGCACAGTCAATCAAAATCTGATCAAACCATACCCACACAATCCTGATGAAGCAGACTAGCTGAGCTTTCACTTTTAAACTTTTAATAAATAACTAAAGATGAGTTTCCCAAACTTTGACCTTGATTGTGGATTATTTAGTCACATATATTCAGTGTTATAGAGGATATGCAAGATTTGAAACCAAGTTTTTAGGGGCTTTAAGTAAACTGGAAAACTCCTGAGTCACCTTTAACGGCTTCTTTTTAATGCCTGCTGTATGACCTTCAACCTTGCCTTTAACACGGCATAGTGTTGTCTATATTGCCTTCTTGCAGCGCAGGATAGAAATGCTCCGTTTCTCTGTCTCTTGGTCTGTGTCAATCCAATATTAATGTACCTCAGCCAGTGTGACTGAAATGACTGCCGCTGTAAGGCAGTTTGCCCTCCAGAAAATTCTAACTGATACCTCCTCTCTCCAGTCTCCAATCACCCTTACGACCCAAGTCTCCAAACCCCCTGAGGGATATTTGGTTTAAGTCATTTTCTTATGTGTCTGTGGCTCTCCTTCCTCCCCGCTTCTTCTTTTTTCTTATCCATCTGATGTCACAGACTTGTTTTCTGTTTATGACTGTGGATGATTGAGACACGTTGCTCCAGTGTCAGCCCTGCTCCAGGGGAGAAGGCAGCAGAACATGGACAAACAAAAACTGTCACCTTCTAAGAGCAGTTCAGCTGACATTGGGGGATGAGTGTGAATGTCTGAGTGTGTGTTTCCGTGTGGGTGTGTGCACAGCAAACTCCCTGGAGGTAGACATTTTATCTCAGCAGCGGCGGGGAGAGAAACAGGCCAATATGTCGGTGCAAAGATCTGCTGTGGGTAAGAACGGATACGAGACCCTTTGATTTACCCGCAGTGACAGGGCCATCGGGCGTCCCACTTTACTGTGCAACCAGCCATCGCTGTCCAACTCTTGCAAAGACGGAGAAGAAGAGGAGACAGGCGTGATGGAGGAAGGAAAGACATTCTGTAGTGTGATCGTCCAGAATATTCGAGTGTGTCATGTTTATATGTGGCAGTGTGAGGAGCCTAGCTGTCATCGCTGGACAAACAAAGTATGTGTTCAAGCCTTTCCAAAAGACGCGGATAGGTTGTGAGATCCAGCATCTCAAACCCTGTGTTCATGTTGCAAGAAGCACTATCAACAAGTCACAAGTCATTCACTGGTTCTTTCACTTTTACTGAAAAGAAAATATCTAAATATATCTAAACATATTATACATTTAATGCCACTGTCTCCTCATACTGTACTGATATTACATGTTGTAATCTATAAGTTTATCATATTTGTCCACTAGAATCATCATGGTGAGTCAATTCAAGCCTTAGGGTGGGCAACATTTCTATAAGAACACAGCATGTGAATCCTTTTCTATGGGACGCAAGTGAATCCCTTCAAGGCATCAGCACTGTGGGATAGCAGGTAAGGTGGGGTTGTCCAGTGACACAAGAAAAGGGAGGTTCAAAGGTTAAATATTTTTGACTTCATGCCAATGAGGGTAAATTTCAAGTGGCCTGGAAGCTCTGCGGTGATTTGCGCTAAAAGAAAAGGACTTAAGGTAAGGACAAAACTTCCTGACCTGCCACTGCATTACTTATTATGGTATTTTCTTGAACTCCTCTTCTGAAAGAGGCTTGCCTCCAAGATTACACAGTCAGAAATAAAGCGTAGCTTGGCTTAGAGTGGTGTCAGTTTTTGGAGAAAGTCACAGTTTGCTTGTTAACCCAACACTCACATACAAAAATGTTACTCGCTGTCTTGCATGCAATGACACACTCACAGTGAGAACTGGCGGAAATGGGGCTACGCGATCCCTGTGAGCTTTCACCAAAAAGGTTGCTCGAAACAAACTAGTTTGTGCGACGTGTTTCTCCAACATGTCAAAAACACAACAAAAGTGTTTTTAGCTGTTCAGAATGGCTACACTCAATGGCAAGGCGAACTCTCTCAAGAAACCTGTCATGGAGAGGGACAATGGGGATAATAGAGCACACCTTTCGGACAGTCTGCACTTGGTTGTACACACAAAGAGTGACATGAGAAGTAGCTGTGTGAAGCATGAAAGACGAGCGCTTGAGAGAGACTTTCCAATCCTGCTGGTTGGGTTGTTATTTTCGGAAAGTTACAAATATTGTCAGATTACCCCCCAATTTCGATGTCAGAAAGGTGTGTGTCTGGGGGGAAGGGGATTCAGACACTTCAACAAGCGCTTTGTTTGAAAAACACTGACAACTTAAGTCCTCAGTCCCAAGTCAGTGAAATGACCGATGTGTTCAACGTCAGGTGTGTTCCTAGAACTATGGCTGCAATTTCGCAGAGGCTTCATCCCCTAACAGTGGCATATTGGCGTGGAGGTTGGCCTGCCACAGTGATGGTCCCTCCAACCATCCATCTTGCTAAGACGAGGGCAGTGAGCAACAAATGCAGGTCTGGCATATGAGATTCATAGCCAGGTTATACACTCTAATGATGGAAAGGCACCAGAACATGATCATTCTGGGCAGAACTTCACCCACTTTTCTGGAAATACAGCAAATTCCGTTCACTTAGAAAATACGTAGATACAAATATTCCATCTGTGAGTATCTAGCAGCCTGCATTTCTGTAACTGTCTACAGGAGCCACTACATTTGTTGGTTATAATTTCCTTTGCTCATCATGTTAAATTGCCGATTAGCTTGTGCATGATCAAACCTGGGCGTACTTGAGCATCTAGTCTCTCATCTGCTGAGCTGTTTCGGAGCTTTACATCCTTTATAACCTCCTTGAGCATCTTTTTCATGCAAGGGGTCATTTCCTCTGACAGCAAAAGTGTGCATCTCAAAAGGAGTGATCTACACCAAACATCACTTGAGCTCACTGGTGCTGCATTCAAGCCCCCTCACACTGCTAGTAACGCCTTGATAGGTGTTCATAAGACTTACAGCATCGAAACAGCCACCATGCAGACTGTAAGGAGGCAAGAATTAGACTTACATTTTGTATTTCCCATAAACTCAGTCATCCCATGGTGCTCTCACCAATATTATATTCTGAGCATGTGAGATAGAGCCACGTTCCCTAGTCCTTTGCTTCCAAAAGCTGAGCTCTCTGGGAAAATGAAGTTATAGTAGGTCCTCCAGTGCCCCCATCAGGATCTTTTCAGCACTTCCTGTCCACCTCTCTTCATCTCTTTCATCTTATGCTCATCTCATTTGTTTCCTTCTTTTCCTTCCCTCTACCTCTCGTTGTTGTTCGACTGAGAAAAGCCTGGAGTGCGGAAGACATTAAGAAATGGCAAACAGACATGTCGGGTCTGCAAACACTGGTGTGCGTACAGGTGGTGCAGAGCTAACAGACAGGAATCATTACACTGTTCCACTCAGATTGCTGCTGCTCCACTGGGACTGAGCCTCCACACGCTCGGCATATGCACAGATGGGCACGCACATGCATGCACACACACACACACACACACACACACACACACACACACAAACAAATACAGATTAAAATTGCATATGGTGCACAGGCACATGAAAAACATAAACATGTCAAAGCATGCAAACAGGTTCACACAGGAAGTAAGTATCTCGGAGGATTCTTATCGCTTTGTCTCAGCTGTAGTTCATGGAATGAGGACAGCGAGACAGGAAGAAATGGGAAAAAAGAAAAAGAGGGAGAAGACACAAAGTAAAGGTAGGGGGGGGGGGGCAAAGAGCAAAGATAGCAAGCCAAGAGAAAGGCAGTGACAAACCTAAAAACTCCCCTTGTTATTGTACCTGAGGCCAGAGAGTCGGCTCGCTCTACAGCCTGGCTAATGGTGCGACATTCACCAGCATATTTCACCGGACACATTTACATTTGCTACTGCTCTGACCTAGTCATAGCACATCTCTCCCTCATTTGTCCCCT
>JAVQJD010103302.1:0-11032 GCA_036023655.1 Nannoperca australis | reverse complement strand
GATTTTAATTACATAACTGCTTAATTCTTCCTCTGAATTAAATGATTGTGAAATGAACCCCCCCCCCCGATTCATTTTCTGTGGCCCCTCTTTAAGACCCCCCGAGGGTGCACACCTCTCACTGTCCTTGGTGCTTTACTTCACATCACAACGCAGGCCGTTTTGCCACAGCTGCATTGACATTTTAAAATGGAGAGTGAGGTTTTCTTAATGACACGCACCGAGCTCGATATGGATCTAACCCCGTAATGAAATGGCAGATTGAAAAAAAATTGCCACACTGAAAAATTAGGACAGTAAAACTCAGTTCAGCCATTTAAGAAATGAGCAGGAATCCGCATTAACGTCAAGAATATTCTACTGACTAAACAAAAGGTAGAAAGATGTTCATTTTCACCTTTTGATTGTAATATAATTGTTTAAAATATCAAGACAAGATGTGAGCTGCCTGCACTCCAATGTCCTCACTCTGTATGCAACTGCACAACGAGGCATCCTTACAAGCGGCTCAATTCACAGAATAACCTTTAATCAAAGAAGTATAGATGGACCTCATGTGATGCTGGACACTTAAATGTGGCCTATACAGCTCACAGACACTATAAAATACGAGATCTGGGGTTGCCAGTGTATGTTTGACCCCTGCTTCTGCTCTTAGAAGCAATCCATTTTATATGAATCCATTTTTTATGGCAGTTAAACTGTGAAATTGATTCCAGGATCTTCTGATTACTTTTAGCAACCGAGCAGCGCAGATGTAGTTAAAGAAAGTGGCAGAGGTGATGTGGATTTAGAAATGCGGATTCAATCACAGGACCGCTTCGGATGTTTCGCCTGATTTTACGATGAACTAAAAAAGCTCTCCGCCAATTAATGAGCAGTCCTATTCCAAGTTAATTTATCCCCCTGATTGTAGGTTTTCTAGATGACAAAAGGTTTGAAGAAGATCTGTAAACCACCTAACAAAACTCCCTTCAGGAAGCTTGTATTTTTAGCTTGCATAAATAGTGCTGTCTGCTGGCCTGCGCTGCATAAACCATCTGCCTGTGTGTGTGTGTGTGTGTGTGTGTGTGTGTGCATCCCGATGTACTCGGTGTGTACACGGTGTGTTCGGTGGTGGATGTTTGATGCTCAGATTCAAACCTGTTCCAATACTGTGTGTCGGTGCTGCCTGTTAGAAATTCATTATTTAGCAGTGAAGTGTTTCAAGTCGTCAGAAAACAACAGCAAGAGCCTTGAGTGTAGCCCGGGGTGGCGTCTTCTCCTCTCTACTCCCCTAACCCCAGCTGGGCTCGGCCTGCACAGCCTGTCACTCATTTGCTGGAGCTCTGCCCTTAGGCCGCTTACGGTGTGTGTGTGTGTGTGTGTGTGTGTGTGTGTGTGTACAAGTACAAATCTGAGAAAGAGAGAGAGAGGTCTCTTGAATTTAAAACATAGGCCTCAATCAGCAGAAATCTAACCAGGAGAACAAGACGAAGACTTTCTTTTACAGGTGCATTTTTACATTAAATCTAAAGTGAAGAATGAAGATCCATTTGATGACCTCTAGTCTCAAATGACATGTTAACAGTGTTATAACAAATTCTCTCTCGCTCTGGCATTAGTTTTATTTGATTTTCCAGACACCAAATGCTTGTGTTTTTGGAGCGATGCTGAAATATCTGTTACTTGCATTGGCCTTGTACTTCTGGGTGCGGATGAATTATTGTGATAAAGTGTTTTTCTCATTCTTGACCATAAATGGTATGACGTCATACTGAGTAGACGTT
This sequence comes from Nannoperca australis, assembly GCA_036023655.1. Classification (NCBI taxonomy): domain Eukaryota; kingdom Metazoa; phylum Chordata; class Actinopteri; order Centrarchiformes; family Percichthyidae; genus Nannoperca; species Nannoperca australis. The sequence goes on along the minus strand of JAVQJD010103302.1, from coordinate 9,263 downwards.
TAAGGTTGAGAGGGTGTCCAATGGTGTCTGATCAGATAAACCTTCGTATCTAAAGCGTCCACAAAAAGCACTTTTTAGTGTCGGGCCTGAAGAATCAAAGAAAGAGCTTTGTTTTAGATTTTGAAGGAACTATTTACAAAAAACAACAAGGTCTGAACTTCTTCATACTTTAACTTGAATATAGAATAGAATAGAATTCAGCCACATGGACATGTTGTTTCAGGGAATTAAACGCTGTCAGTACTTTAGATCTTACTCTCTCTGCACTGCCACTCTCACGCCAGGTGGAAGTATTCTGTAGCAGCCGTTTGCGTCGCGTTCGTGCTTTTTCTCCCACTGTTTTGCCAAAAGTATTCTGGGAAACACAAAATGAAACAGAGGTAAACAGAGAAGGCGCCACACTTCACTGCAAAATAAGCCTTGGGATACACTGAACATCACATAAAGGGGTTAAAAAGGAAAAGTAGCACAGGGAATATTTTCCTTAGGGATAGTTTATGTCATACAGGCTGATACAGGGAAGGTAGTTTTAGTTTTGTGCATCAAAATTGTGTGCATTTAACAGATACTCCCTCTTCTGTAATGGCTTTTATAAACAGCTCAAGCAGCCTTTGGAGTACAGATTAAATATAAAAAAACATTCCTGTTCTCTTGTAAATATCCTGAGAACAAGTAGAGATTTTTTCCAAAGAATCAAGGTGTCACATCTTAAATGCGGTCAGGGTTTGCACGGCACCGGTGCACCGAGCCTCAGCTTCCCCTCCCAGGTGGGCGGGGTCATGCTGTCTTCAGGAGCTGCTGAACCATCTGCAAGAATTTCATCAGTCTGGGTTTGGGTGGTGGTTTGAACGCTGCTTTATGCTCCTAACAAGAGGCAGAGTTCCCTCCTGACGCCTTGTTGTGTTCCTCTCCCCTGCAGACAGCTGTGTAAGGAGTTCTCAGACCTGCTGGCCCAGGACAGGACTCCCCTGGGCAACTCAAGGCCAAGCCCCATCCTGGAGCCCGGCATCCAGAGCTGCCTCTCCCACTTCTCCTTCATCACGCACGGCTTCGGCTCACCCGCCATCTGCGCCGCGCTCACCACCCTCCAGAACTACCTCACCGAGGCTCTCAAAGGACTCGACAAGATGTTTCTCAACAACCCTCCCAACAACCGGCACGGGGACGGCGGCAACAAGGCCGGCGACAAAGAAGAGAAGCAGCGGAAATGAAGCAGGGGAAGAAGGGGAGCGATGACGGAGAGCCGAGCGGGAAGGCAGACACACAGAACCGAGGCGTTACACCGCTACTTCTAGCTTTACACCACTGCCACTGACCTGCTACAAACAGGGCTGAGGTGGAGGAGGAGGAGGAGGAGGAGGAGGAAGTGGAGAAAGAGGAAGGCTTGGTAGAGAGAAAAAAAAGGCAGAGGAAGACACCCGTGGGCCAGTGTCAGAGAGCGCAGAGGGATTTTTCATCTGTGTTACGTTCTTTTCATCCCCCTGAGGACATGGTGGTTACTGTGTTACATCCATTTCGCTCCCCCTGCCTGCATCCTGGGAGACTGAGATGCTGTGAGCAGCCAACAAACAACATTGTGTGTGTGCCTGAGAGTGTGTGTGTGTGAGAGAGAGTGTGTGCTTGTGTTTGTCCTCACACAGAAAAAGCATTGTGGGTATGAAGATTGGGTGATTTTATCTGTGAAACAGGTTTGTCTGGTTACTTAACACAAGTCAGAGGAGGGAGGGTGTTAATTTATGTGTGTAAATATTTATTTATATTAATTTAAATGGATGGTTGTGTAAATAGGTGCACCAGCTATTTTGGAGTAGGCCTATTTATCTGTGATTCGACCTTTGTGAGCCGGCGGGGAGGGGGGCAGGACTCATCCAGTGTTTTTCTGTTCTTATAGAGCTGTTGTCATGGTGCTGATGATGGGTAGACATGCTTCTAATTGTCCAGTGATTTCATTTCTATCACATTGATAATAAACCATGTGTTTTATTATGCGAGGTGTGCAGCCTGCGCCTTTTCTCCAGGGAAATTCTCCACTAAAGGTTCCCACCAAGGGTTGGGGCTCAGAGTCACTCTCAGTTCACTCCTTTTAACATGTAGAACGTGGTATTATGTCGGGGCATTTACCAAATTGTTTGTTTTATGAAATATAAATGACCACATGTAAGTCAAATACATTTGGGGGATTCAAAAGTAAATGCAACTTTCTGGATGACAAACTGGAATTGGATCGACCCCAAAACTAATCCTGATAGTCACCGTGATGTTCAGTGTGATGGGTTACATTCACAGGCCGGGAATCTCTGCAGATCATTCTGATTTAAGAGAAATGTGAGTTAACTGCTGTCTGTTCATCGCAATATAAATGTTGCACTGGTTGAGGAACCAGTGTAAAATTTAAAACAACCCATCAAGATCTAATTAATGGGCCAACGACAATATTGGGGGGGAAAAAAAACATTAAATTTCATTTCACTCTCCGTTTGAACGAAGACTAATTAATTATAGACAACTGCTGTAGTACATTTCTGATCACTGCGAATATGTGGAACAATAACAGAAACCAGAATTAGGATTCCATATATTGATTTTAAAAAGCAGCTCGGCTCACACTGACTAACCCGACACACATGGACACCAGGGAATCAAGAGTCACTCATGTTTCTGCTGCTGTTAATTCTTTACCTCAATACTGATGATAAAAATGGTGTCATGGGAAAAACACCACTTTGCAGATTTAGATAATCAATATAAAATATAAATCAACTAATAAATAGTGGTATTATTATGGATTAAGCTAGCTGGCAGTAGTTGAAATTAGCATGAAATTACACATTAATGCATCACTAATTATATTCCAGTGATAATATGTTATTCTGAAATGGGCCATTCTGCATTATGAGTAAACTTTAATATTTAGATGTTAAGACTTTGTACTGTGTACTTTTATTTAAGATGATTTGAATGCAGGACTATTTTTACACTGTGGTCTTACTACTTTTCTTTAAGTAAAAGGGCTGAGCACTTCTTCCACCACTACGTGCAGTGATGATCAATGAGTATAGTTTTCAGTTATATACTTTGTAGTTTACATCCCTAAAATCAATTGCTAAATTAGCTTTCAATGGGATTATATTTCTTTATCACTGACATTGAGATTAACAATATACTGAAATAGTTAAATAGCCTATGACATGTATTGTCCAAGATTAAAATTCCAAATAATAATACTATTTTAATGCTTTAATAGCTTTGTAAGGCTTTAAACCTCGAGTAGACTGGAGTCTATATATTGCATTGCCTCTGAAATGAACACACACACACACACACCCCATGATAGATAGTGTCTTATTCCAGGGAGATAATTGGCTGTGTTTTCGGGCCGGTGAGGCCCTCGTTCCTCTCAGAGAGGCTTCTCTCTCCCGCGCGGGGGGAATAGACTCGTGCCTCGCGGGCCTGCTTCTGCGGCGGGGATCCACCGCCGGTGTGCTAATGACGGGGGGGGGGCAGAGAAACGTGGAGAGAGAGAGAGAGAGAGAGAAAGGAAGCTAATGAGAAAGAGACACGGAGAGAGAGAAAATACAGAGAGAGAGAGAGAGAAAGTGTCCCGCGGGCTCTGCGTGACCCGCGGAGTGGAACGCCGCGTGACGCAGGTGCGGAGTTCAGCACCCGCGTGTCCGCGAGCGATCGCCGCTCAACAAAGACAGGAAGCTGCTGAGCTTCAGTAGCTACAACAACAACAACAACGACGACAGGTTGGCTGGAACAATAAACAAACAAACAAGCCAAAGAAAACACGACGTTTTAATAAAGGAGCTCAGCGCGAGGGACACGCGGCGCTGTCAGTTTAAACGTTAAAAAGAAAAAACGGAATCCAACTTTAATGGAAGAGATTTGTCTCTTTAGGATTAATCAAGCTGACTGGGACACCCATCACTCCTTTCTGGGAGGCCATGAAGACTGTAACCGTGTTGCGACAGTGCAGTATATGTGATAGTGTAATTCTTTCCTGTTGTTGTTTTTTTAGGAATTAAAAACAAAATATTTACAAACAAGAAAATATATAACCAAGGCCTGCAAACAAAAGGGTCAGCTAATTAAAAAAAAAAAATCTAATTTAAATTAAGCACAATAAAACGCCAAAATCATGTGGCAAAACCCCTGTAACCAGCATGTGTGACCGTGTATTTCTCTCCTCGTTAGTAACATCAGTGGTTGGTGCAAGACTTCTGACAATTGCCAAAAAAGAAGTAATTCTCTGTATTGAGCCTCAGGCCTCTTGAAAATGCTTCTGCCAAGGCTCTAAACTACCTGGTGTCAAAACTAAGCCTGCAAGGTCACGCAGCTATCATAAAATATGGCAATCTTGTTCCGATAGATTTTCTTTTATATAATATTTTACTTACTTAGGAAAATGTAGTTTATTTTTAAAAGACAAAAAATATAAGGTTTGACACAAAAATTCAGTAAAACTACGTATTCCTCCAAGATGTAGGAAATGTCTATTATCTAAATGTATTTAACATTTAATGTTGACTTAAGTTTTTTTTTTTGTTTTTTTTTATTGTGTGGCACTGGCTGACATTAAAAAGTGGAGAGGAGCACTGAGTTCATGCTGCTGTGAGAGTCTAAAAAGTCAGGAAGTGTATGCAGTCAACACACAGTATCACTGTATGTATATATATATATATATATATATAGAGAGCGCTGGTGATTTGTAAACCTTTCTAAATTTTAAATATCCTACCAAGACAATGCAAATATCACCACTGGTTCATAATGACAGATAATATCATGTTCCGAGTTAACAGCTGCCTATTAGAATATAAGTAAGTAGTCAGCGTGATATGTGGTTTAAAAAGAACCATAAATGTGTTACAAAACTTGAGCAGTTAAACCTGTTTGAGTTTTTTTTCCCCCTGAGAAAATATAACAAGAAACAACAAACTAACAGCTTGTCGGTCGATGCTGATTCCAGAAATCGAAGCAAGCTACAGGAAGTTTCAATCCTCAGCTAATAAATATAGAAAACAAAAAAAACTTGTGGTTTCTGCTCAGGCATACTTGAATGTCATGTGCTCCCCCACACACTGATTCATTTTAAGTACAAGTTAACATGAACACACAGGATCAATATGAAAAACTAAAATTCCAGATAGGAGAACATAGGAGTCAGTGGAGCTTTCTAATGTAATGATCCAATCTCCGTTTCTTATACTCTAATAACAAGAGACACTAATTCACAGCCTTCTGGGAGCTTCTAACAAGGACAAATCATTCCAAAATATCCAACAACAAAATATCAGCACTGATGAGAAATGCATCATGATGCTGTGGAAGGTTTGGACCAAAATCAAGCAAAGAGAAACCAAACGTCTGGGGCAGGATACGCAGAAAAGGTTAGGGTGGGTTGGCCCCTGGAGGCCCCGTGACTAAGTTCTAGTACCATAGACCGTAACAGTGAGCCATGATGGAATATCTGCATTTGGACAATTACAGGTGTTAATTACAAGTATTAGTCACCTGTCAGAGTGGGAGTTTTATGAGTCTAAAGTGGCGTTTGCTGATCATGTTAAGACATCACTTCCTGTGTACCAAAATCCACCTGCCAGACGCAGAGTGGTTCAAATGGCAAATAAGCACTCAGGAGCTGGATATAATATGAATTAGATGTGTTTGATGATGATGACGGGAAGCATAATGTAATTTTTATGAGAACGTCACAGGTTGTTACTTTAATGAGAGGCGCGGTGGAAGGTAAATCCAGTTATGAACATGGACTGAGCTTGTGAAGACATTGGTAATGTTTCATATACAAAGAATGACAGTCTTTTCCACTAGCAGTTATGTCTGCATCTCTGTCAGTCTGTCTGTCGTCTTGCCAGGAAAGTGAGAGAGCAGGCCCCCATCAGCAAAGCCCCTCAGCGTTCTGTCACGCAATGGGCTGTAAAAATGCTTATCCAACACACACACACACACACACACACACACAGGTTATCCAGCATGCAGACAGCCGAGTGCCGGTCGGGAGTAATTCCTGCTCGGGGCACTGTGCTCCAGGCAAGGCAGGCGCGTGCTGGATATTTCATTATTCATTAATTTACTGTTTAACAAATCCTGTCATTACTGAGCCGGAGCCGAGTTAACACACACACACACACACACACAAAACACACACTCGCAGCAGTGGGTGTCAGGCGTGGCAAATCGTCCTGTTTGATCCCGGCCTTCTCAACAAACGGGGAGAGAGCCATGAATAATAAGAACCGCGAAGCCTCGCCGGAACGAGAGAGCGTGACACCGTCTCACAAAAAGCCCTTTAGCATGGAGCAAAGCTCCGCTGGGGCCTCACCGAGGGCCCAGGGTTCATTATATGAAAAGACAAAACAAACAGTTGGCACAACCGTGATCGATATGAAAGGCAAAGCTCCCACACACACAAAAGGCAAAAGTGAATCAGTCATGTCTGACAAAAGACGCTGTACTGTTTCCTTACTGCACATGGAGGAGTCGAGCACGGCTGCTGTTTACTATTTTCAGTACTGAGTCCACTAATGGGATAAGGATTAAAGCTGTGAATATGTTTTTGGCTCAAATCCCTGTAAAAAAACAAAGGAGAATCTACTTAAGTTTTGCATGAAACAGTTGAATATATACAGAATGATGAACTCAGACACTAGAATAATGACTTTTACTTTCCCTTTTCAGTCTAGTTCACTTAATTAATTAACAGAGGAAGCCTCGAGGCTACGAATGTTCATTATTTCACAGGAAGAAAAACATGTATCATAAATATTATAATGCTATATTTGTGTTGTACAAATACATTTTATTCTAAATCACTCTGTGACCAACCTCCCCCCCCCCGTCAGACTGTATGGTCTGTGGCTGGAGAAGGTGGAGAAAGGTGACCAGAGACTTGACAGCAGACCTGCAGTAAAGCGAAGGGTTAAAGCCTTCAAGTCCTGGCAGTGAATGCCACAGCGAAAGGATAAGACTTGCGTTCCAAGGAGAAACGACTTTATTTCTCAATCTGCTGCCCTCAACTACGCCGCCGTCTGTGGGTGGCCACAGACTTGATGTCATTAACATGTGACATATGTAGAGCTGACTGGAGGTGGCTGGAGGCCAGTGTTTGTCTCCGCCACTGTTCGTGTGTCTACGGGGCCAGGCAGGCTGAGTCTGGGCTTTGTCAGCAGCCAAGCAGCCAGGCCACTGTCTGCTGCTGTTGATAGTGAACACGTTTATCAGTATGCATGATGGACAGTGTGCATGAATGTGTGTTTGCTGGTAGCTCAGGGCAGGAGGAGGAAGTAGGGGGGGGGGGGGGGGTCTGGCTAGTTGTTCTATAAGGGGGGCCCTTGGATGTGGACGTGTGGGCAGGGACACGGGCAGTCCGGGTCCCTTAAGGTTGGACTGAAGATGCTGAGTTGAAGTGACACAGCTGCTGCTGCTGCTGCTGAGGCAAGGCTGCCTCTCCAGACGGGTCAAGGTTGCACAGAGGAGAATACACTTCTGCCACATTGCTTCTCACACTCATTTACACGCAGAGACACCCGCAAACAAACTCAGGAATACAAAGCAGAGCTCCCGAAGCCACCAAGGTCAAACACATCTAGTTGCTTGTGCCTGTTATAAAGAGAGATCGTCAAGTGCTTAAATGCTATAGTTTAGCATCTTAACAGGTTATAGTCTGTTTTTTAAGATGTTTAAAGGGTCTTAAATTGAATTCTGCCATGTCATCAAGTCAATGTTGATTGATGCTTCCATGCCACTGGCTGACCCATGCATACACTGTTGTCATAAGTGTTCATGTGGCCTCTAACATGGCTTTTGCAACTGCTCAGGTTTTGGCCTTTTTGTTGAGGTACGAGCTTGTCACAACAGCTCGCTGTGATTTACTTTATAGCTGTGGACAATCCAGGCCAGGCTGAACTCTGAGGACCGATTAACCTGCAGCCTTCGAAACTTTAATATATATATATATTTATTAAATCTTATATTTGCTTTCTTGCCAAGAGTTGATGAGCGGATCGATACCACTCTCATTTCTGCCCATTAAATATTAAGCTGCAGCCATGAGGTGGTTAGCGTAGCTTAGCATAAAGACTGGAAACAGGTGGAAACCGCTAGCCCGACTCTGTCCAAACTAAATAAAACACATTCTATCTTGTGTGTCTGGTGTGACTAACAACCTCAGTAGATGGCTCTGTGTTTTCATTGCAACCAAACACAACAGTAGGAGACTTAAAGGAATTTGCAACAAATCAAAAGCTAAAACCTGAGCAATTGTCTGACATCAAACCCTAAATATCTTTCTGAAACTATCTCAAAACTATTTCACAAATCATTTTTCACTGTTTTATAATATATTGTGAAAACGTTGCGCTTGTTAAGAGTTGACCTTGAAACTCACCGCCTTGCGCTCGTTCAGCTGCTGGTTAGCTGGACAGAAAACCTGCAACATTTGACATGGACTCGGTGTCAATGAATCTCAATTCAAAGAGACAAAACAGCTATGGAGGAAGAAAGAATGGGAAATGATGGTGCTGATGTTGTGGGGGGTTTGAGGATTACTATATGTACACCACCACTATTGAACCCTAGCTTGTGCGCGCATGCATTATTAACTCCCCGTTTACAATATATACACAGTCCTCTGAGAGCCAGTTGTTATTAGCTGTGTTTATTATGGGAGGCATGCTTGGGTCATATGACAGACACAGACTGACAGACAGGACCCCTGAATGGGAGGAGGGATGTAGGAGGTCAGACATGAGACAAGAGCATCGATCGCAGACATAAATAGATTTCAAGGAGGGGGAATAAGGCAATAGATGATGTGTTATCAGCATTAATCAAAAGTATTTTTTCACTTTTCAGTTAGCGTGAACATTTTTAGCACAGCACTTGATTGATTGACCCTGTTGAAAACCATTAAATCCTACTAGTGTCATGAAGTGATATACATTCAGTAGCTAACGGATCCTCTTTTAAGATAACACAAACTGAGTGATCCAGCCATGTTCTGGGTTGCTGCATCACGGCCTAGTTTTAGGCCAGTTTCTGGTCACCAAACATGATTATGACTGCAGTACTTATATCTTTATGTTATGTGACATTTACTCAACAGGCAAGCACCATCCAGTGCGCTGCAAACACAGAAGGTGTGATCAAAGATAAAACAAGGGAGACAACACACAAAATGTATTGTCTGTTTGTTCCAGATATAATAGAAATGCTGCTTTGGCTCCCAGACTGTGTGTGTG
>JAVQJD010103296.1:0-35233 GCA_036023655.1 Nannoperca australis | reverse complement strand
GTCTTGACTCTATTTTCTATTCATTTCACAACGTATGGTGGTGAATAAGTGTGACTTTTCATGGAAAACACAAAATTGTTTGGGTGACCCCAAACTTTTGAACGGTAGTGTATATCATAGCCGTTGTCAGGCTGTGAGCGTGTGTGTGTGTGTCGCATGTGCATAGTGTGTGTTTGAATATGCAAATAAGATCCAGCAAGGCCTTTGATTTTGTGCGTGTGTTGGTGTCCGTGCTTGTGTATGTGTGTGTGTGTGTGTGTGTCGCCCGCAATTGTGGAACATCCAGATGTCAGCGCAGCCTCACTCGGTGTCTGTCATTGAGACAGCAGGGGTGGGGTTAAGGTGACCTGTTTTAAATATAGACAGTGTCACGACAACATGCCCGACTCGACTTATAAAACCCATTTGCATAACGTTTCTCCCTTATCCCTCTCTTTCTCCCTTTTTTCCCCCCCGTCTTCCTCCTGGGAGACAGGCAGTGCATGCACGTCGTGTTTTGCCTTTGTCTTGGCCATTCAAATGCAAAAAGATGTCATGTCAAGGCTTTCTTTGACACAGAAAGAAACACAACTGTATACCTGCGTCACACAACGGAGAACGGCGCAAAACACAAACAGAGTGCACGAAGGCGACGAAGTGCGGCAGGTAAAGACAAAACAGGTTTCCTGTGACATTACGTCAAATGATCCAGGATAACAACCCACCAAAGAAGCTTGTCAGTACAGTATGTTCCTACACCAAGACGTGACTATACAATAACTCACAAGAATGCAACTCAAATGACAACAAGATTCACAAATCTTTACGCCTCTCTCTGCGTGCTTTACTCTTGCTTCCACAGTCACTGGAGGTGTTATTGCTCTGCTGCCAAACAAGCCGAGATCTTTGAAAAAGTACTTAGAAAAAAAGGTTTGAGTGATGACACTGACGGTGCATTTTTAAACAGACCACATAGACCTTGGACTTTGATTTCTGCTTAACTTTTGTTGCACACCTTGTCCTTCTTGAGCATTTGTGTGCGCAAGCCTTGTCAGCGTGCCCTTCAATTTGAATGCACACTTCACTTTAGCAAACTAATTAATTATTCCCCTCTTCACCCTCCTTTATTCATCCATTTGTTTTTTTTACCTCTGAAGAATACACGACACATTCCTTCAATACATTTCCTTCTCTCAGACTCAGCGCCTATTCATTAGGAATTCAAATTAATCAGTATTTACTGTAGCACTCGCCAGCTCCGCTCTCAAGTGCAATTTCTATCAACAAGGTTGAGTGGGCTTTTGTTTCTCATAGCCAATTGGAGAAAAGCTTGCTCTCTCTTTGTCCCTGTCCCATTTGTTTTTTTCAGATGTTCAATTGAACGCATCAACTAGTTTGGCACATAAGATGGAATTGACATTCTCCTACAATGCAATGCTACAAGGACTTTTCATTTGACACTCGATGAACTCTGAAATTAAGGCTCTGCAACAGTTGGAAAATGAATCCAAGCTAATTGTGTTTTTTTTTTTATCTATCTGTGGTACATGGTCAAAACAAAAATCCACACAGAGAGGCCTCAAAGTTTGTTTAAGCTTAATTTGTGGAAGCTTTGAACTTACTTTAAACTTCACTTGTTTAAATTTAAAGGATAATTCCAGTTTATTGCAACTTTACTGTATGTTTTAGGTGTTTTGGCCATTGTTTCATCAGCAATGATAACATTGTACTTACCTTAGTAATTGTCTTGGAACAAAAAACACGAGGTCAGATGATGAGACAGGTTGTAAATAAACCAACATGTCTAGAAATGCTAACGTATCCCTCGTTTACCTCCGTAGGGTTGTTTGGTTGCTCTTTTTCCATATTCCTGTTTACATGCAGCCTTGTGCCACTGTGCAAACTCAGCCTCCCTCGTTCATTTGTCTTGAAAAGGTCGGCAGTGCGATATTTGCACACATCCAAAAACCTGTTGCTATCCGAGTGTTTTATAATGTTTAAAAGTCGCTATGTTTCTCCTTTCCACCACAAATGTGAGCTTTTCTTTTATGCATGCATCTCTACCTCAGACCTGCATTGTTGGCAAACATATTTTTAGCTGTTCCAAGTAGCCACACTCAAAAGCCGGGTGAAAAGTCTGCCTTTGTAGAGACGGGTGAGATGCAATGAATTGTTCGAATGGGATAAAGGCGTAGAGTTTTGGAAAATCCTTTCTTCAAGGCATTTGTGGTTTCTTCTCCACACCTGGCCAGTCGCTGGGGTTGATCTTGTCGTATTGTCAGGTTACTAAAACTGTCGAATTCCTCACAATTTGCGTGTCAGAAATGACCGAGGTGAAGGCCTTTCAGATGCTTTTTGAACATTTGACAAGAATTTCAGTCGGAGCATGTTGACACCTGTAAACTGCCTGTGAGGGACAGAACAACACTGAAGGTAGTCGACAAGTGGCCTCCTCTTGAGTGAGTGACAAAGGAAGAAGAAATCCTCAGTTGCCTTTGACTGATTACTTCTAGAGATCATGTGATCAGGATGACTGAGAATCTTTGAAGACACACAAGCCAGCAGTTTAGCCAGAACTTTATTTGGAGATAAAACTGAAAGTGAGCACAACCAAAATGTTGGTACTGAAGTACAGTAGGTCACCTGTGATAAGTATGGCAGGATAAAGTGGAACAAGAAATTCGATATGTAAACTGCAATAAATGTTTACAAACTGACGGTTTGGGAAATCATGTTACAGCTCAACTTATTTTTCTCTTCTTGTAAAGTTTGGCTAATCTGTGGGCTTTGTTTTTCAACCTTTATGATCGTCTTGCCCCATGTGAGTTCTTGTCTCTTGTTGTTCATGTCCTGTGTAAAACCAAAAAGTCCATGTGTCTATTGTTGTTCCCATGACAATGAAATTCTGGCCTATCCTATCGTTTAGGTTGGAGGACTTGTTTTAGAATGTTGGTCCCTACACTTAACTATTGGGCTCTTTCTTTTATATCACTTAGCAGTGGCAAGCAGAAAGGTGTGTTTGAGTACATGACCATTTTATGCACATCTCTTTATATCTGTGTGTGTGTTGTGGGTGATAAACCTGCTCCAGTGTGTAATCACCATGTGTTAAATGCAGAAATGAGTAGCCAGTGTGTTTTACTGTGAAGTTGTACTGACCTATTCTCCACTATGGCATCGTGTGTAAAATGCCTTATATAACACCACATTAAGTTGATTAACACATACATTTTTACCTTTAAACATTTATGCTAATAAATAAAACTAATGTTAATAAAATGGATTATTATTTTTAATAATCCTTGACTGTAGCATGTTAGTCATGGCAGTTCTCAGCGTATTAACTGTGTTTTTTACATTACATTATAAGTTGCTACATTTTCCAAATGCCACTTTTTATCTGAGCCAAGGTTGTGATTACAGAGAAAGTTACTGACTTCTGTTTAAGTTATCGACCCCTGGTTGGAACTAGCCTTTTGGCCTTTGCAAGCTTTCCCTTTCCACAACTTCTTACTTAACAAGGCCAGGCTGAAAAACCCACAGATCTAATTGAATATTGATATGTGTGTGTATAGAGGGCCAGAGCGAGGCTCACCCATGTTAAGCCATTCAGTGCATCCTCTTGATTGAAATTCCATTAGCTTGTTAGTGGAGGATAGTGGAGAGTCTGTGAATACTTAGCCTTGTTAGCCGAGGCGCAGGCTAAATGAGTGTGCACAGGTCATTGTCCACTTAAAACTCACTCTGCAAACTAGCGGCCAGCTTGAATAATTCATGGTGCATGACCCGCACTGACTGCTTTAAACGAGTGTAGCTTCTTTTTCTGTCTGTTTGGATAATATCTCCACTCTGGAGTTAATTAGGTTTTCACTTTTTTCTATTTCAGCCAGCTGTGTGTGTGTGTGTACAGCGGTCAGGGACTTGTCCCTGCGGACATACTGATAGCCAAATGAAAAGAGAATGGAGCAAAGATGATTGCAATGTAAAGTTGTAAATAGAGTTTTTATTTTTGAGCTTACTAATTCACACAGCATTCTGACTGTAGTGTAGGATACCGAAGATTGTTTAGTCTGTAGGCAGGAGTAAGTGTTGAAACTTTTGAAACAGGAAACTGGAGGGTCATTTTAGACAAAACCAAAGGGCACATAATGTAGCTGACTGCTGGAGTTCTTCAGTAGCTTGCAGATTCTTTTTTGGGAAAGTTCCTGCAGAAAACTGTCAAAACGGTATTTTGTTAGAGCTCACTGAACAATATGTTTAAATTATCCAAGGGTCAAATGTTAAAAAGGTGGTGAATCCAAAGAGAATTATTTCCTGAATCGCTACGTAGCAATTTAGCCTTCTTTAGCTCCTGGTTTTGGTTTCATGAGCCACAACTTTACTGTTTTGTTTCAGCAGCAGGAACCTGTTTTCCACTGTACACTACCTGCCCAGCACCAATTTACTAGTTAGCAACTGTCTGAATTAAAACGTTGTCGTAGTAGTAGTAGTTTTCTTTGTATGTGTGCTATATACAATATACAGTGAATATACAGTGACTCCATATTTTCCACATACTGTCCGTTCTCCTTACTGCTTTGCTTATTTGTTTCTAGATCATCACCAGCATGCTAATTTGCAAACTCTGGCCTTACTGTATACTTTTCTCTGCTCTGTATTCATCTAACTCTGACTTGTGTGCTGTCTGCGGCTGTGATGACCCAATATCTATCATTTCCCATCCAAGTTCCAAGTGAGCCAACATACAGTGTATCATAATTGGCCATTGTCAAAGTACCAAATTGTACTGCCAGTGCCAGTTAATTAATTATTGTAATGTCACTGCCACTCACACCGAAGCTGGCCGTGGCGTTGCCCCAAACATTCTGAATTAATTGTATTACTTATTTAATTGTATTTATTTATTTACATCTACTGTTGTATATATCACCTGCTCAAACTTGATTTGCTGCTATAGGTCCTCTGATTACTGTAACAAGTGACTATTCACTTTGGTGAGAGCCTCTCTATGATTACTCTCAATTTACTGCCTGTTACTTGGATGAATAAATATTATGAGCTACATTTCTGACAGCCCCAGAATAGAACAAATGTCAAGCTGCAGTGTCACTGTTTTTTCACGTGTTGTATTGCAGTACTTGCACTTCCACTTAGTCACATCATGCTTGTCAACTTTTAATTAACGATGACGATGGCTAATGCAACATGCCGCAGAGTTGAACAGGTACTAACAGATACTTTCTTCTGGTAATTTACAAAACTTTCGAATTTGAAAGAGACAGGTTCAGTTATTTTATTTATTCTACCTAGTATTCTACGTCTCCATGAAGGAGATGAGTAGCAATCAGTAGAGACCCCCTGAGGAGACTAAATCCTCAAGTCAGTCCAAGAAAGGAAGGCTACGTCCACATTACGAAATTTTGATTTAAAACAGTTTTTTAAACGATCTCTGTAGACACAAACGTTTTATCACCATTTTAGATATAATCTCCATCCACACTACACGCCTGGAAACACATATCATATGACCATTCAGGTGCACTGGGCATGCACGTGCCTGTGTAAACAGGAAACAGAATGTCTACTTTGTGTATGGTTGCTTAGTTGCAAAAAATACTACAAACAAAGAACATCAATGATGGAAAGTAAGAGCAGAGATTTCTGTGCTTGGACCGACAAACAGGTGGAACTGTTACTGAAAGCAAGTTATTAATGTTGAATTAACCGCTGGTAGTCAAGGCTGATGCCTTCGGAAGAGGTCACGTTATTTAGGCATGACAAATCAGGGAAATTTGTGGCTGATTAGACCCAATCAGAAATCGAATGTGGGTGTCGTTTTAGAACCTCTCTGTTTTCGCTCGTCCTCACTAAACGGCAACTCCAGAGTTTTCAAACTAAAACAGGATGAGCAGCATTTTCAAATGTCTCCGTTTTAGGGGTTCTAAAATGTCGGAGAAGTGTGGAAGCTTGGTGTGAACATAGCAAAAGTTATGTATAGTAGTGTGGATGATGATTTCCATCTCAATTGGAGATAAAAAATACAGTATGTCATTAAAATGTCTCAAATTTTGCTTTTGTGTTTTGTCTGACTCTTTTTATATAATTATAACCTCATTTTAACAATACAACATTTCATTTCAGCTGTATTTTTTTTCATAGTTGGAATTGCTTTTTGAAGTTAAACTTTACAAATCTAAAGTAAAATCACCAGACAAAGGCACTGGAGGTAAGCGTTTGTCACACAAGTGTGAAAACTTAATAAAACCCAATAAAACTTTCAGGGCTTGATAGCAACAGCATACACAGTCAACACAACGTTTGGGATCAGAATCAATTGAAGGAAAACTGACATCAAATCAACACCCCACCCCACCTCAGTGCACCTCTATCCAATCACAATCTAGTCTGCCATGATGCAGAAGGTTGTCTAACTCGCTATCTCTTTCATGGCCCCACTGCAACCTGTCTATTACCACCAGCCCTCTAACTGCACCAGCCCTTACTGTCTCCTCCTCTTCAACTGTCCTAGACATTGCCTCACCCCTTCCTCGTCCTCCTCCTCAACCCTCCATTCTGGTAGCTGTCATCAATCTTGCTAAAATGACAAGCGACAGATGTTAGCCTTTGCAAAGATCAGATCTGCTGCTTCAGGGCGGCCTAGTCACACACACACGCACACACACACAGTTATGGACGCATGCATATACAGTCACACGTGCTCAAATATGCATGCACACACACATTCTAGTCATAACCACTGACAGGTCACATAGACAGACATTCACTAGACCTCTTTCTCTCTTCTCTCTCTCCTTCTGCCAATTGCTAAATCTATTCTGACACCAAAGAGGGATAGCGTGGAAGGACGGTCGCCATGCATGCACATATAAGGCACATTAACCCACACACACACTTTTGTATGAGTACAATATGTGCATTTATTTGGTTATTATTTTTCATTTCTTCTCTGTGGTATATCAAATACTGTACCTGCATTTTGTTTGCCTGCGCTTGTGGATCATCTCCTGGTTTCGCTGTGAGTCACCCGGGCCAGACGGATGGGAGAGTGTTCCTCGTGGCTATGTTGACCCCAAAAATACAGAAAAACTGCAACACCTGCTGTGTGCTGGCAGCGCAAGAAAGCAAAACCAAAAAAAAAAGAAAGAGGGTCAGCTACCAAACATGTCTCATTACATTACTGCTTGAAAACATCCTTTTATATCACATCCACTTTATATACAACAGAATCTTTTTTCAAACACGCTGACAAGCAAACAAGTTGCGCTTATTGAAAATGAGCCACAGACTTATTGGCATATGTTTGTTAATGTGAACAATAAGGCAGCCATTTAAGTCAGTTTTGGATGGTGCAGCAAAATGTTTAAGTAATGGTTTTTCCCAGACTTACAATACCTTACTTGTACCTTTGGCAGAATACACACATACAGATGGTTTGTGTTTATGTTTTGTTTAGTGCAAATCACTATTTGTCATCAGGCTTATTGAAAAGCATTCTGGGTAATAAAGGACATCAATCAGTGTAAACAAAGGCAAGTTGAGGGAATGGGGGAAGACCAAAACAGTAAATCACCACACTGCGTCACAAAGTAGGCAGAGGTCCTGGAATCTTTTGAGCATCACATTAATAAAATAGTGAAATTAAGTCTGGTGATTCGCTCACAGTGGTAAAGTAAAGCATCAGAAATCTTGCAACTTTCAACACACACATATGTGCCATTGATCAAGAATAAACCATCTTGACATCCACTTTGCAGACATGATGCATGGCACGAGTGAAACTACTCTAGTGAAACTGTGTGAACTTACTCTCTCGTTAGCAAACATAGCTAGCTACTAGCTTACTAACTGTCACTTTATCAGGCCTCAAGATTAGTCAGGCCGGACAAGACAACTTGTGTGGGAAGAAATAACACAATCAAAGCAATATGCTGATTTAAATGTTTTGTACGGTGCCTTCCAACAACCTTTACAGCTGCAATTTTCTGTCACTTTGTTTCATGGATGTAGTCTGCTAGCAGAGTAGCTTGCTAGCTAAGTAGGAAAATTATGTAGCCTATCCATCGTTAATCCTACCTACAATGTTCTGATTGCTTTACTCTTTCTCTTACTGACTGAATGAGCTGTCAATGAGAACAGCAGACCTGAAGAAAAGATGGCCCCAAAAGTTCAATTTAGAGGGGGAAAAAAACTTTGTACACATTTCTAAGCATGTCGAAGTATCAAGAAACTTCCCCAAACCATCAACCTGCATTAAGATGGATTATGTTGATGCATTCTTTCTTTTTTCAGAAATACATTTTAAGTGTGGATTTGCTGAGCAGCAGAGTGGTCCAGGACTTCCTTCCTTCCACACAGTCTGAACACCTGCAGGTCAAAGAATGGAGACTTCCTGGAAAGGAACAAGTGGGCTTCAAATTACAGTACTTCAAATAAACACAAGACATACCGAAGCTGCGGTTTAAGCATGAGTGAAGGGTCAAGTTCCAAACTGATATTTTATTCTACTGTCCCATATACATAACCTCATAACTGTTCACAGAAAATTGTGTTTTTATGAACACAGGGGAACCTATTTACTCCAAAACAAACAAGCAAAGGTTATTTCTCTGTCATTTAAACACACAAAAATAATAACAGCTATGTAAACTAGTCCCACACAGCACCATTTACATCTTCATAAGCAAGCATTATGGCACAATCACATTAGGCTCACATAACATGAGGCTTTTTAATAACACAACTTTATTGCTGGCAACTCTGTGTGCTTCAGTATTGATGTCCATATTGTGTAGTGAATACACACACACACACACACACACACACACACACACACACACACACACACACACACACACACACACACACACACAGGCTTAGTACTAACACATCCAAACAGGAACAGAGAGCAGCACTGGAATATAACTCTGATTGTTAGGCAGTGTGTATGTGTGTGTTTGTGCATATCGTGTCAGACAGACTGACGGTGTATGAGTATACTGGAGCTGTCTATCCCAGGAGATGATAGAGAGGCAGAACTGCCATGTATACATACCACTTCCGTCTCTTCCAGCAGAGAGAGGGAAGTTCATCCCAAAGCTGGCCACTATACCCTACACCTTAATGCAGGGTGCTTTATTCAGCTGTGAGTGTATATATATATATATATATATACTATAAAGAGAGTTACACTCTGTGATTGGGGAGGGTCTGATTTGATAATCCAAGTTCTCACTTTGCTTCAATGATAAATAAGTTTGGTCGTAATGTGATCAGTAACTTCTGGGAACGTGGTACACTTCTGACCAAACAATGCTTTTCAGTTTGGTGTTAAGTTACTCTTTAATGACTTACTCCTCTTCTTACTTAGATCAGATGAGTAGTAGTTGTTTACTGGTGTTCGATAGCAAAAAAAACCTGGATAATGAAACAGCAGCGTCATGTTGTCAAATTGTTTCAACTGCCAAAATTAAGCAAATCTGAAGTATCTTATATACATTTGACAATCGTGTTTTTTTGAAAATGATATGACCATGAAGAATCATTAAACCCCCTCAAAAGAAAAAATAAACTCAGAAACGCAATTCAAAACGTAACATTCTGTAGAAGCAGTCTTTTGCTTGGATAGTACTGTGATATGGGAGCTGCTCTTTTCTTCCGTCATGGGGGGGGGGGGGGGGGCACCGTATTGACCAACACTGCTTGTGCCCTTCTTAGTGACTATAGGGCATGGGGAAGGTTAAATGAAGAAGAGGGTGAAGAGAGGAAATGATAAGGAAGGGCACGAGGAAAGGGGGATGATGGGAAACGAAGGGACGAGTGGAGGAGGTGGAGGAGTAGGGGGAGCCCTGTCACATGGGACCGGACTATTGATTGAATTCTGACATTGATTAAGCATCCCCTGATTCACAATGCCATGTGTTTGTGCATGAGTGTGTGTGGAGCCTGTTTTATCTGAGTGAGTGGATATGCAGGAGGATTCTAACTTCCTGTGAGTGATGCTAGTAGTCCATAAAGAGAAAAAAAGGATGGAGAAATAAGAAAGCGTTTATTTTCATCATTCTCTACTTGCGTTCACATGCATATACTCTTTTGAAATGGCTGTGTGTGTGTGTGTGTGTGTGTGTATAGATCTCTACCCCTAGGAGGCCTGACTTGCAATACCACTTCATCCATCCTTGTGGGATAAAAATAGGGTCTCCCGTTCTCTCTCTCGTGCTCTTTTTCTTTCTCTCTCTTCCTTTTTTCCCCACTACCCCCTTGCTCGCTCTTTCTCTCCCTTCGTCTCCTTTGTGTGCACTCCTTTCTTTCTTATTCATCATTAATCCTCCAGTCTGGGTCGGGGATGTCACCCCCCCCCCTGCTCTCTCTTTCTCTCTCTCTGTTATTGTGTGTGTGTGTGTGTGTGTGTGTGTGTGTGTGAAGGGCAAGGGCTTGTCATCCCGTGCCCCTGTCACTCTGCCTCTCCATTCAGAGAATGGCACCCCCTTTGCCAGGGATTATTACCCCCTCCCCTTCTCTCCCCTACCTCCTCTTCTTCCTCCTCCTCCTCCTCTTCCTACTTGTTTCCTGCGTCCTCTTCCTCCTCCGCTTGCTTCTCCTCCTCCATTCTTTTTTCTCAATATTTATTATTCAGACAAGGCAAAACAACAATTATAACATTTGAATTGTTTTGCAGTAAGTGTTACTTAATCATTAATATCACAAAAAGGATGTCTATAGCTCTGAAATTGTGATGACAAAGCCGTGACGGCCATTTAAAAGCCAGGAGGGAGCATACTTGATGACCCGCAGAAACTTTAGTGTTTGTGCATACAGATTGGGGGGGGGGTCTATGTATGGTCAGGTACCATACAGTACCTGTAAAGACTGGAGGATGTTCATAGTCAGGCTCACACACTAACACACACACACACACACACACACTCAGACCCATGGACCCAACACATTTTTGTATCATTATGTATGTGTGACTATTGCATAATCCACCACTGGTTCCCAAACTAGGGTCCTGGGACACTCTGGGGGTCTTTGAGGATAATTAACAAATTCCTCCCCAAAAGAGATCGTTTAATCGGTCTTTCTTAAATGTGACCAAATAAATGTTAATTAGCGGTATGAGCAGTAATGTCACTCTGCATAAAGTCAAATCTAACATGGATGTAATTTCTTGGGCCAAATCCTAAATATTATGATGAAACCTTTGATTCATTAATTCAAGTTTCCATATCCCTCTTAATGTTGATAATAATCCATGTCATAGCTACTCTATCAAATGTTGCATAAAAACATACCTTCTCAGTTATATTCCTAACTTTAACCACATTTAAGAGTAAGCAAAACGCAAGTGAACAGTTTTAAGCGAGCCATGCTCCTTTTCACACTCCGTCTACTTACCATGTGTGCAAAATGTCAGAACCACAATGCGTATATTGAGTACACAGAGTAATGTATTGTACTTGCACAGAGCACTTCACTCCAGTGTTGGCCTGCCTCCACTGGCCACCTGTGGCATTTATGATTAAATATACAATTTTAGTTATATAACCTATCAAGCACTAGATGATGAATTCCCTCAGTACAGTTCTCAATGATTGTGTCCATCAAAGAACCTAAAGGCTCCCAGGGGAGACTGTGCTTTTCGTCTCTTTGCCCCTAAACTTTTAAACGGTTTTCTCTTAGATCATCCATCACCACATAAAGATCATTTCTTAAGACTCACTTCTATCCCCCACCCTTCTCTTAACTAATGGTTTTGCTCTTTTGTTTTGTTATGTTTTTGTTTCATTGGTGTGTAGATATTTTGGGCATGATTATTTTTAATTGTTTGTAACTTGCTGTAAAATCACAACTATTGTCACAACTCTGCTTTACATGGAATCACTTGAAAACAATTACAATACTACTTAAAATAATAATACTTACTACTAATATTACATTACTGCTGGGCCATAAGTCAGTAACAGTGCCAACTGTTACATTGGCACCACTGTCTTGCATCACAAAACAAATATTTTACATACTTTGGTTTTGTTGCTCCAAGTGCAATAACTCTACAGCAGACATCAATTCCCCCAATTCCAAATCTCTTCAATGCGATTTTATTTTATTTTTTATTTTGTTGTCTCATTTTATTTTATTTCGGTCTCTAAAAACTCTAAAGCTGCTATTTTGTTTGGCACAATACGAAGTGTTTGTTTTTCTTCCTTTTAAATAGTGTTCTAGTCTATTCAACCTTTAGTATACTTAACTATGCATCTGTTTGTGCACTCCTTAGATTCTTGAACAATTAAATAGATTTACCACACAGGTAATACAGTGATGTTAAACTCATTGATATAGACACAAACATGGGGAAGACTAAGATGATTGAATGAATGAATTGGCTTCCTAAACAGAGAGAATTATAAGAGTTACCTGATTAGATTAAGTGTACACCTTCTGAACAGAACGTGTCCCACACACACACACACACACACACTCATATCCACATGTACACACAGTCGCTCTTCTCCTAATTGCTCTTGAAGGGTGACCCTCGTAAACAAAAGGCAGTTCAGGGGCAAAAAAACTAAAGCTTTTCTTGTCGTTTATTATGGCTCCTTCATTCTTTTCCTTTTATTTCTGCATGGCCTCTGGTTGGTCAGAGGGGAGAAGGGGGGGCAGGATCCAGCTCTCTCTCTCTCTCTCTCTCTCTCTCTCTCTCTCTCTCTCTCTCTCTCTCTCTCTCTCTCTCTCTCTATCAGATGCCTGGTGTGTTACGTGTATTGATCGCAAAGGCTCAGTAGCAGAAAATAATGGGGTGGTGAAAGCTTAGTAGAGAGAGGGAGATGGAGAGAAAAAGAGATCTACAAACATGTGTGTACACTGACACACACACACACACACACATCACTCCCATACACACAGTCTTATTTCCCTACCTTCTCTCTGCCCTGTGTCACCATATGAATATTGTTTCTCCCCTAACTCCTTCATGTCACCATTATTTGTCTGTGTGTGTGTGTGTGTGTTCGCCCAGGCTACCTAATTTGCATATGTGTGTGTGTGTGTGTGTGTGTTATCTATGTGAATAAATCCTTCCAAGCCCCGTGCGCCTCAGGGTGATGTGATGCAGCCAGTGCCCGAGCAACCATACCCTAGCTAATTTACAACCAACCTAGTGTGTCCCCCCCCCCACTCCTACACACACAAACACACACACACACACACACACACACACACACAACCGCTCACACACAGACATGCGCCCGGCTTGATGACACCGCAGTGAAACATGTCGTCTAGACGACATTGAACCCTGAGTCCGCCCAGGGTAATTGTTTTATGCAAATGGGGAGAGCTAGGGCTGACATGATTGGGCCAGACTTGGTGTTGATTGAAGTGTGTGTGTGTGTGTGTGTGTGTGTGTGTGTGTGTGTGTGTGTGTGTGTAGCAGTTGTTATGGATGTGGCCATGATTGTGGTGTAATGCTGGTAGCCATTAGTATTATTGTTATTGTTGGAAATGTTCTATTATTCAGAAGGGCAGGGCGGGGCAATATACATAGCATGCAGATACATGGATGCGAATGACATACAACACACACACACACACACACATGCACAGTCAATACATACAAAATCATATCTGTGTAACATCAAACTTGCCATTGAACTGATTGAATGTGTTAAGAGTTTGGAGCATAAATACACACAAACACGCATACACCCAGGGCCATGTGTTATCAGGGCAGCCATCAGAGAGGAGTGTGTGTGTGTGTGTGTGTGTGTGTTGTGGTCCAAGTCGTAAATTTAATTTCATGCTGGATTTGCGGAGCTCATCTGAATTGCATGTGAGCACAGCCTGATGGGCCTCGGTCTCGACGCCGGAGAGCCACACACTAAGAAGCAGATGCTGCCATCGATACACACACACACACACACACACACACATGCAGCAGTTGCCTCTCAAGGTCAGGATACCAACGTGACCTCTGGACGTGACCCCAGATAGCCACGCTTTTCTATTAATGTCAACAATAAAATGTATAGGATGAAGACCTTTGTAGCAACAATGGCAGGGATTCTCATGACCAGGCAAGGAATGTCTAAAATGGCCTGGTCTTAAATGCCATGTAATAGCTGTATACACTAATCAAGTTAATTTCTTATAGTCTTTATTGTTCTTGGTAGTGTGTTTCAGCAAGTTGAAGCTAATCAGGCTAATGGAAGCTACCCTCAATGTCGTTGGTGTAACAATGTTGTTTGGATTAAAAGCAGGATGCGACAGACAGACATTGTCCTCCATATTGATTCTTCATTAGCTGGTTGTTACAGTGGGCTACAGAGGTACAACCTTTAGTTTAGTAATCCTCAGGATACATCAATTAGAGCATAAATACTAATTAGTACCTAATGGCCTGATACAAACAAGGTATATGGTAACACTTCATGCATCTTCTGCATTACAATACAGCTTAATTAGGAATGGCAAAGAAGTCCTTTCTTTGCACAGATGATCTAGAACGCTTTACATTAAAACATTCACTCCTGTTAATACTATTTAGTATTAGCAAATATTTGGTTTATTTGGTTAAATGTCATATTAATGACTTCTTTAAATTATCCTCAGAAAAATTATGTAAAACGGTGGATGTTACACTTTCCATAATGCAGTTTCACAGGTCTCATGTTAGACTCTGTGCCTTGTAAATGCCTACACTCTGCACACCGCCAGTTTGTAACGCAGGCTTTGTGTTAAACACATACTGGCTCCAAGCCCAGGCCAAGGCAACTCTGATCACATCACAGAATACATCAAGCTGACTAGTGCTCCCCATGACGTGTAAACTGACTGCCATGCATAACATTTCATGAGTCCAGCTTTAAGGTCTATTGTCAAGGTGATGCAACTGAAACCACTTGTAAGGTCAGAGAAAGATTGTGAACATGGTTACATAAGCCAGCCAGCCAGCCTGCCACCCTTTCCCAGACTCTCAACTCTTCACTCCTGTATTAGACACGTTGCCACTGAACATAGTCCAGTAACATAGATTGCTTTAACATAAATGTATTTTAAAAGGTGAGGGTTTGGAAGGCTGTTGAGTAAGGAGAACATACTGAACAGCAAATTCATTTAGGAACCTGCTCTGCTGACTTGTTCTGCCTTGACAAGATATTACAGTATCTTCACACTATCAGCAACAAAGCTACAAAACGGCCAAGCAGAGTCGCAGAGTCTGTGTTGCTCAAGTGCTCGCTGATGTAGTTATACTGCATCCCAGTGAAAAACTAGCAGAGCCTGAGCTGACTTAGCTAAATAACAGAGTACCACAGCTCGCCATTGTGCATTCCAGAATGTATGTTACATTCTTGGTACTCAGCTGCCACCCTCTGCCAAGTAACATTTTTTGTTGTTGAAGTAAAAAAAGCATAGGATTAAATAGCACTGAGAGCTGGATAAAGAATGTGTTTTCCTTTCAGCTCAGCTTTTATTTATAGTGCGTTACACATCAGTTTTGTAGCTTCATGTAAGTGGCTTCCATTGAAAATGACCTGTAGCCTGTTGTCTTGTCACTGGTAGTCTGAACACAGCACAAGACTGTGTCTGTACGTGTGTTTATTCAATGCTATTATAGCTCAACACTATACTTTCCTACTTAATTCCTTATTATGTGTCTTCTAGAAGTATATTTAACTGTTCATAGGAAATATTTCTAGTTTTTGGCATTTTTCTAATGGAGTTCTTCTGTTTGATGTGTTTGTGGCCGTGTGTTTGACCCCAGGTGCTTTGTTTTTTCACTCAGCCTGATCTTTGTAAGCACCATGTTACTGCATATAAAAGCGTCCAGAAGATTCTCACCTGTCCACCTGTCTTCTAACCGGCCTAAACCGGTCATAACCATCATCTAACATTCATATAGATAAACACTGCATTCTCCATTTCAATCCTCCTCCATCTCTTCACGCTCATTTTCTCCCTCCCTCTCCTCCGTCCACCCGGCCCTCTTTACTGAGGTCTGAAGTGGAGTGAGGGAGCGAGAGACCCTTCAGATGCATGCTGGCTAAAGTTAAAAGAGAGAGGGAGAAATCTGCAATTACCCTGCTACAAGGATTGGAGCAATTAAGGAAATGTACAGTTCAGCCAGGTTCACAGTTTCAGATGCCCATCAGATGCATACAGAGAGCCTCATAAAACCATGACTCATATTTAGCTGCTCAAGGCTCACACACACACACACACACACTGACACCCTGGCATTACAGCAATTGTTTAACCCTTCCCGACACACTGAGGGGATCAGTTCTATATCTGAAGTTTTATACGGCAGCACTTTTATCTCTGCCATCATCCTACTTACCTGTTTCAAATGAGTGTAACATTTTATTTTTCTATGTATAAGAATTTACTTTTCTCACTGACCTTTCACCATGCAAAAACCTGCAGAGGTCAACGGCAATTCAGTTTACACCATCTGAAGGACAAATGAGGAGTTCATCTCTAAAAAGCCTAAATGTTTCTTTTTGAAAGAGAAAGAAAGTATTTCGAGCACATGAAAATGCTGAAAAGCCAGTCTGCGAAAGTGTTTGCATTTTGTCACCCAAGAACTGTCACTACAAGCTGTCCTCTCTGTAATTCCTTTTAATTGTGTGCCATCAATCATGACAAAATGTTAACTAACTTTAGAAAAACTTTCAAGAAGGGAGGTATTTGTTTGACCTTGACCAAAAACCTTGCAGAAAAAAACAGATGATAAACCCAAGGCAGCTCCTGAAAGACATCTTTTCTTCTTTTTTTCTTTCCTTGAGAGTATGAACATGCTTATTGTGGAGGATTGTTTCTCAGACCGGAAGAAATGAAGATATTCACTCTCTGGTCTTTTAGGCCATCTTGACTAAATGCTTTTCCAGGTACAGGAGTGTCCCAGGACAGTTTGAAGAAGGAGGTTTTGCAGCAGGAAGACACAATTGTTTCAAATAAAGACAGAATGCAAGAGTACATAAAAAATTTACCACACACTGAAACTACATAGACTCATCTTTGTATTTGCAGTTTACCACCGTTTTATGCTGACGTGAATCTTTATGACCTGATTCATACATTATGGTCAGTATGATAAACTTGTAAATTCTATACTGATTGAATTTTTTACTTTGTTTATCTCAAGTGAAGAAAAGAACAAAGGCAATGAGCAAGGACAAGGACTTAACATTGTCTAACATAGATAAACTACCATAATATTGTAAATAATAATAAACTAGAATTTAGGACTATAGCTGTGTATCTGTGAATGTAGGTAGATATGTATGGGTATGTATCTGTATGTGTATATTGTATGTGAAGCACTACGTAACTGTGTGTTTTAAAAAACTGCTGTATAATTAAATTATTATTATTATCATCATCATTTGTGTTAAAGTTAAACTATCACAGGATTTAAAATAACAAATTAAATTATATTCATGGCTGTTTCATTTCAATTCATTTCATTCCTAATTGGTCAGGAAAGTCTGTGAGGCCATGTGGCAATCACAGACCACAACTGGTTAGGGCTGGTGGACCAAAATGTGGTGTAAAGCTAAAAAGTGTAACTGAGTTAACATTACTTTGTAAAAAGAATAAGAATAAGAAAAATCAAGGGTTGACACATCTATGTTAGTGAAAAATGTCAATCTGGTCTGTAAAATGGATGGGTTTATGTTCAGTTCAATGTTACATAATAGCTAAACAAACCTCTGACTGGGATCTTTAATGCTATCAGTCGTTCTCTAGCATGTTGTCTGTTAGGGACATTAAACTTCATTGGACAGATAGAATCCTGACAGGAACAGAGAGAGCAGACCACATACGAAGAGGTTTGAAGTTCTGGTAGTTAAAAGTTTCACAAAAATTCCAACTCATTTGATCTCCTGGGCAGAGGTGTTATCATTTCACCTTTGTGGCAAACAGTTTTCTGCACTTAAAGGGTAGTTATGTTGAGTGTAGGTGGGCCAAGCCGATACTACATGCCTAAATGTAGCTAAAAGTGAAGAATCAGAGCTCAGCTTATAGAGAAAGAGGGAAACAATGACTTCTAAAACATGTATTTTTATCAAATGTCGTGCTGCTGCAAACATACGAGAGGGAACATGAGAGAAGAGGCTTTGATATAGAACAACACAAGCCACATTTAAGATAACTTTCACAAACATCCTCCACACAGTGACTACGGCTGCTCACCCAGGGAGCGTTACCTTCCAAAAGCCGTTGCAGTAACGAAGACAAAAACCAGACCACCTACTAGCACACTCTTCTTTCCCCTCGCCGTGCCTGGCCAGTCTCAAGATCCCAGCACTCTTTGAGGCGACGTCCCAACAATTCCACCGGGTCCCTCATTAAGGCGCAGGCACCGATTCTCAAGGGGAGGTGTGTGTGTGTGTGTGTGTGTGTGTGGGGAGGGGGTGGTGCTGGGTAAACTTTGGAGAGGTCACCTCCTCGTCTCCATCTCCCGCCTCCTCTCATGCCCATCCTCAGGTCCTGTCAGCGTAGAGTGTAAACAAGCAGAAAGGTTAGCGGTGTTTTCACCTGACACTGTCTTCTCTCATTAGGGACAGTGAGCCAGTACCACCAGCAATGCCACACTTTGTTGTTTGGGAGGTAACTTCTGCGGTTATCCCTGAAACGTGTTCAAAACTGGTGTTCAGGACTGCTGTTTAAGTTATGACGTTTAAAAAAGAACATTTTCCTGACATATTTTGTACTTATGTTTGATCACAGAAGTGGTTTTCAATGATTTAGTGCATTTACTACAAATTATATGCACTTCAGGGGAGCCCCAAGTTCTATTCCAGCCACAAACAGTCATATGTTGCATATCACAACCACTCTCTCTTCTCACGTTTCCCGTAAAGTATATCTCAAGCAAATGTCAAGAGTCTGCTAATTGTGTTGTTTTCCTACTGAAAGAAAAATAATGGAAATCAATGGCTGCCCCGGAAACAAGAGGAATAACACATTCAAAACAATAAAACCACAAGGTAAAAATGATTTACAGTTTCTTCAAATTCCTCTTCCTTGTCAAAAATGCTGTTTTCTGGTGTAAGCCAGTGTGATGGATCCTTTACTATTTTTTTGATTTCTGTACTATTTCACAATACTTACGTTTCCCTGGTGACTTCTTTCATTGTAAAAAAAAACAAAAAAAACAAATGAGTCACAACAGTCTCTATTAAGGGCAAAAACACTTAGGAAACTCATGCAGAACACATCAAGTGCATGTGGAAGGAACAGGGAGGGGACTTCCCTCTTATAGTAGTTATCACTGCATCGACTGTGTGCATAACCTCTGCATACCAATAAAGTAAAAGATCCTACTAAAACTTTCCCCATGGCAGTATTAAAACCTCCTGCTAAAGTCTTCCCTTCTCTCCTTTATAGTATCTCTGTCCCTGTCCATTTTACTCCAACAGAAACACACACACACATAGAGTGAGTGAGAGAGAGAGAGAGAGAGAGAGAGAGAGAGAGAGAGAGAGAGCCACTGTCCAGCTACAGCGGTGACTGTCTCCCTGCCTGCCTGTCTCTGTGTTTGCTGACTAGCTGTGGAAGAAGACATTTAGCATGGTGAATGTCAAGGTCAGCGTGTGCCGTTCTTGTCATCACTCTCTGCAACAGAAGGTCAGGGAAAAGCTCTCCTCAAACGGCCAGCGCTAGACAGAGAGGAGCGCTGGCAAGACAGGAAAAAAGGACACAAACAAACAAACACGTATTTTCAGCCCAAGTTAACAAATCTCCCATCTCCCCTGGCTCAAGTAGTCCTGCTATTCAAGGTATTTGATTATTTTTGTGTGCCTTATAAGAACCAAATGTCGTGGCAATAACAGAAATACTGGTCACTCTTCCACTCGTTGCCCGTTAAAACTCAAGTTTCAGTTTAATTTGGGATTTGGATTTGTCTTTTATTGTAAATTAGATTATTGAAAACTATTTCTTGGTTAGGGTTACAGTAATAATATTAATGCAAATAAGGTACGCCTGTTTTGCTGTTCTCAAGAGAGCTTTTTCTTTAACAGGTAATACAAATAAATTTAGTCCTACTGTATTGGAGATATTGATTTCTTGGCCAATAATCATACAAACAAACAAACTCTTTCCATTCCCCTTCACGCTGCCCTCTGTTTGAGCTGTATTCTGTATGTTTGCTGTGACGCGGAGTAATGACCGCTGAAGGAGACGACCGTCGGCCATTTCAAACGTCACCATTCCCCCTGTGATCCATAACACACAGTGATTTTAATGCAGCGAGTAATTACAATATGCCCCAACCTGCTCTCTCTTACTTCCATGTGCAGAAATACTCATGCACAAACTCGGGGTGCACGTGCAAAACGGGGCACACGCGCTCACATGCGCAGATGCAAACAGACTGAAAGGTTGCACAGGAAAGCATAAACTAATTGAATTCAGTAGTAAGTTCATAATTGCTTTCACAATGCAAAAAAGCATTTCATTTAATCATACTGTATGTACTGTAAGTGATGAAGAACAGACCGCCATAAGCAAAAGCTGAAATAATAATAATAATAATAATAATAATAATAGGCAGGCTAATAAAGCTGAGTCAAACCTTGGAGAAGGAGTTACATTACCTGTACTAAAATGCCTCAAATGGAAAATTCAGCATAATGTACATCAGTGCAATAACACAGACATAATCACCGCTCTGTGGTTCTACTTGGTTTTAATTTGCCACTCTTTTGTTTGCTGGTGAGCTACAGTCAATGAACCTCAGTGCCTCCAACAAGTGTTTCACATTAAAAGCCAACCAGGAAGTGTGTGTGTGTGTGTTTGTGTGTGTGTGTGTGTATGTGTGTGACTTAACACCAGTACCAAACAAAAACTAAAAACACACAATGTAATTTGTGAATAAAACCTGTGTTTCTGTAAAAAAGACATGACAAGACTGTTTAGATAGAATTACACAAGAATAATCTCTCTTTACTATTAGTATTATGAGTTAACCCCCCCCCCCCCCCCCCCCCAACACTGGATCCTACATTTCCCAAAATGCAACATTTGTCCCGCCCACCCAAATCCAGGTTCTGCTCGAAGTTTCTGTTTGATCAAAGAGTTTTTTCCTCGCCACTGTCACCTGGTGCTTGTTTGTGGTGGGGATTGTTGGGTCTCTGTAAATATAAAGAGTACAGTCTAGACCTGCTCTATATGAAAAAGTGCCCTGAGGTACCTTTATTGTGATACGGCGCTATATAAATAAAACTGAATTGAATAGTTTCCACGCCCGTTGTTGTTTTTTCTGTTTTTCTCAAATTTTTTCTCTATTCTCTCGGTAGGGTCCTGAAGGGGGTTCGTCGTACCCGGGTGACACGTCGGATTCCCCACGAAGCTTCAACACACCACAGCATCATCACAATTTAGACATTCAGCTTGTACCTTTGTTCAAATAAATCTTCCAAACGTATCTCGTCAATGGTGTGGTCCTTGCTAGTGAATTTGTACATTTAGTGGAGTCCCCCTTTTACACAACCTTTTACAACAAACAGCATCAACAGCAAATTAAACCAGCAGAGAACTTACAAAAATATGATTAAATATATAAAACAGGAAAGGCGGTCACTTATGTAAGACTGTTTCGGATAAATACCTGTCTGTCTAAAGTAAATAAAGGCCAGAGCCTCTTTTTGAGAATTTACTGTATTTGGGAATCTGTACCAGCTATTTGCTGCTATCCACCCGCCCCAGTCATATCATTGTTTCACTGTGCTGGTGCCTACTTTCCACAGCTTGAGTAAACACTGCCAACTCTTTCATTAGCCCTCTCACCACAGACTCTCTTTCACTGTGCGTGTCTTTCATCCCCTCTCACTCTGTCTCTACACGCCTCTGTTTAAACAGATGAATGTGATTAGAGCCAGTTTTAAATGACATTGGAAGTTTGTGTGTTTAATGACTCAAATAAAAGGCATGGTTATGATGTTTAAAGATAGGCCTTGACATCTATGTGTGCTGCTTTTTATGCTGTGTGTGTGTGTGTGACACTCCACCAACTCTATTGAGTTTATTTTATTGAGCAGATTTTCAGATGATTGACTAATGCCTGGCTTATGGAGTGGTATTCTGTACATCAACACCAGCATGTTGCGGCCACAAAACGTATCTGGGTTCACAATTTACTCATTAATTCAAGTTCAAGTTTTCTCTCATGTAGATCCAGCTTGTCGAAAGTTATTCTTCTTACTCATGCATATTATATTAATTTTGATGATCTTATAAGTGGTAATAGTTTGGTTTTCATAATTTAGGCTACAGGCAACAGCATCGACTTTTGTGTGGTCTTGTTCTCATTCAGTCTTGTCCTATTGAGCTATTGTCTCACAAATCAATGCCACAATTATAACCATAGAGGCAAGATTGCTAGCATTTAGAGGCTGTTAGCTAACTAAGCTAGCTAGCCAACAGCATGTATTTTAGGTGATTTCGCAGGCTCTAAATATTGTATAACCCGCCTTTAAGTTACACATGAAAAAAAAATAGTATTAGTTTAATTTTTTCCATCAAGACCACATCATGCTGTTTTTATAGCTAAGTTAAATTAGCTAACAGACAGATCCATCAACATATTATCACATTTTGAGTTGATACGGCAAAACAGCTGCTTATTTATGCATTCCAGAGGATGCAAAGGAACATTAGCATCTATTTGGAGTCGTGTTTTTAGCCACTTGGCAAAGGCATGTACAACATATGCTACTCTCCTTATAGCTCTGTTTTGGTCTTCACCAACTCCTGACAAAGAGATCTGGATCTTTACAGTTCAATGCTTAGGCAAAAAAACTATAACAAACTATACAAAAACCTACACCGTTCAGTAAGCTCTGTCCTACAGACAGCCATGATGGAACTAGCCCATGGATATGTCTCTTTTTGTCATGCAGTGACGCTTAGCCCGAAGGTCTAGCGCTTGTGGAAAATGGTGTTTGTTAGAGGCCAGAAGAACAGAAATATTGAATATTTATAAATGTTCATTTTTATTATGATCATTATCTCAACAAATGGATTGAGCAACATTACGTAATGTTGAGAAAGGATCGGCCCCAAGGCTGGATTTGTTGTTATTTGCTCTTGTGTTCTGAAAAATATTTTGTTGGAGGTTTTGATCCAAAATGGCAGGAAGTACGTTAAGCCAGAAATCACAGCAACAGGCCACAGTTTCTGAGTCACTGGCAGTGGTCAACAATTATATAAACACCAATGGATATATAATGGTCATTTTGTGTTGAGCGACAGTAAATATTTTTCCAATTTCCTGTTCAACTTTGGCTGGTGCTTGACAAAATGTCCTTTTATGTGCCCAAGACTATTTTGAGTCTTAAATTCCCTCCTATCAAGTTTTATAACCTAATCAGTGATCATTAAGTCTCAACTGTCTATGAACTATAAACACAGTCATGTGTTTGGATAAATGAGAGTCACAAGGTTTTCTGTGAATGCCCAGCATGAACCCAACATTGCCCTGGGTCGATAGCCCTTAAATGCCCGGGCACTTTCCATGGGTCATACTTTTGAAAACTGAGAGAGATGCTTTCTGGAGGTCTCCTGGGGAAATATTCAGAGCAGATTTGTTGGTGTATGATCAGCCCTGTGATAATATCAATTGACTATAGCGAGGAAAGATATGGCATTGATCATAAATCATAAATCTTAGAGTTCAATGGAATCTGCCGCTTTATCTTTGAGGGGAGCTTGATTTTTATGGATCATGCCCTTATGAGTAATACAATGTTTTTTCCTTTGGTTCAGTCATATGCCTAATGTTAAACAGCCACATAATCTGTGTTTTTGAACCCAACAATGCCTTATATTGTAAAACAGTTACTTCTAAACTGTAATCTACGTGTTAACAATGGATCAAACCTACTATGTTTTGTACTAGGCTGTACTTTAAACTTTGTTGTGAGTCCTGGTCACCTGTGTTTTTACTTTTCTTCAACTTAAAAGTGATGATTTTGGGGGCTCACCCTGCCTTCTGGTTACCAACACAGTAACTAATATCTATAATATATGTCTTCTGTGCTGAAAACAACTCATCAGTCGCTTTGGATAAAAGCGTCTGCTAAATGCCTAAATGTAATGTAATGTAATGTCATCTAGCAGATTTGCAGAATTAAACATTCTGAGATCATTATGTTTTCAAGTAACTTGGATATTTTAATATTACCATTTTGTCCAGTGTCAAAATGACTGGAGCTTCTGTCTCACTCAAATTGCATTGTTACTTTCTCAAAATGAACACCACATTTACATTAAGACCACATTTTTATTGATGCTTCATCTTCTCGCCCATTATCAGAAAATCTAATAGGACAGCACCCTTTTCTTATTTTGTACAGTTTTTAGTATAAGGACATGCCTTCTTCTCTATTGAAGTAGTGCTCCTGAAATGTGTTGTGTGTTTGCTGAGTAAAACACAACTGACCGTGCAAAGCAAACAGCATTTCCACTTAAAGACTAACAGTTCCTGTCCTGTTCCTCCAAATAGCCAGCAAAATCCAGTGTGACTGCAGAATTAATTTAAGGATCAATTTGGTTTTTTTGAAAAAGTGACAGCCCTAGTGTGTGTGTAAAAATTAAGTGGTTTAAAACCGTAATTCACATGTTTATTTTGAGGGCTAAATTCCCAATTTGCAAGTGAATTTCCTGTCATTCATGGTGCACGGAAATGCACTCTGGTATTTGAATCATATGCATTTAGTCTATTTTATTTCAAAAACAGTAGGATGTTGTTTTGTTGGTTTTAAGATCATAGCTGGTCACCATCTGAGCTGCTCAGACAGGTGGTCTCCACGGACACCATCTATCATTCAGCTTTTGCAGCCTTCGTCTTGGATCACACAAGTCCTTTTCTCTGACATCTGGATGGCTGCAGCTCGGCCACTACTACGACCACGTATAATAATACTTGAAAGATTAAAAAGTGCTGTAGGCCCCTTTGTCATACCACACGCAGACACGCAAACACGTCTGCCTGTATCTGCAACACCCTTTGCACTCTCATCTGCATATCCCTTGCTCTGCACTATAAATTCCAGCAGGAACGGGCACTTATACTTTCATAAATCTCCTCCTTGTCACTTTCAAATTACAGAGATTTATTCACAGAAGAGCAAGCCTGAAAAGAGTCGAGAGAACAAGGAAGAGTACAGAGGAGAGAAAAAACCCAACACTTGTGTCTTTATGACCCGGCACAGCAGTGTGGGGGGATCTGGAGTGTGTTGTTGTGTGTTAGTGCATGTGCAGCAATGTCTGCTTCCACTGTGCTGTACGTACATAAATATAATGTTTATGCCTCAAGTGGGAGGCCCCTTAAGCAGCAAGCGTTCATTGTTTTGTGTGTGTGTGTGTGTGTGTGTGTGTGTGTGCATACAGTATGTGATGCAATCCAGTTAGGGTCACATAACCATGTCAAAACACTAAAGTACACTGAAGTATTTCCTATTGAGTTGACTAAGAAATATGTTGCCATAGAGATTCATAGAGATCTCACCTTTAAGTCCATTTTTGGCTAGCTAATTAGCATGTCACTGCAGACACTTCATAAATAACAGCAGTACTAATGTTTCCAAAATAAAAATTGTTAGTTATTGATTGTAGCTACATCAGCAGCTTGAGAACTACCAAGCTAGCTACCACGCCAGTTGTAACACAACGAATATGCAGTTACTGTTCTTCCTGGGATCCTTTATGACTGATCACCAACCAAAGAGTTCTTTATTCGAAGAGAACAAATTTCTATCAAAATCCATAAGAATCCCTTGCTCCATTTGACATTCTGCGAGTCGACTACTCACCCTCATAAATTAATGCTGCATTCATGTCATGTGGGAGGGAAAGCAGCGATGGGAACGTTTTCTACATTAACAATATTGAGTGTTCACATCATTGGACACCTCGAGAGACAGGAAGTTAACATTTTAGATTAAGATCCTTGTAATAAGCGTTGGTAAATAAGTAATAAGGCCCTTATAAATCCATATAAGATGCTCATTAACACAAGTGTCTTTTAATAAGACTAAATATGTTTTAATAATAGCAAAATGAACACATTTATTGTTAGATTATAAGACAATTATAAGCACTTATAAGAAACTTGTTAACAATGTTTATACACTAAAGACTGTTAATAAAAGCCTCATGCGTTTCTTATAATTGTTTGTAATAGTATTACAAACTCATTTATTGAGTCTTACTAACTTACCTATTCTGTCATAGTTAACCCTTAAAAGCTTTTTTCGTTGCTTTATTATGGTAAAAAACACTTTATTCTTTCTTTATTTATTGGCAGTTTACTATCCACGTATTAACAGATAACTGCTTTTTGCAGATACTGGATCTAAAGTATTTGCAATAAGAAGAAGGCCTTATTAAGGTTAATAAATCCTTTATTATGCATATATTAACAGTGAACAATCTATCATAAATAACTAGCTTTTCGCAGCTCCCCCATCTGAAATGAGCACTAAATGTTAACAGATCATGTTAATAAGCATCTTATTAGAACTTATAGGTGCCTTGTTACCTATTAACTAACACTTAGTTAAAATAAGCTTAGTTAGCTTAATATAAAGCATTACCTCAATTTGGTAATATATCTATTAAATTAGCGTTTAATTACTTGAACTACAATGAACTTTGACTGATGAGAACCATCTGTGTTTTTAGCTTTTATGGGCCTTTTTTAAAAATGTAGTGCCAAGTTGGATACATTAGAGCGTCCACTTGTTGTAACCATGACATAAATGTTCACATGAACTGCGTGAACTGCATTTACAAGTCAGACACTGGTAATACGATAACTGCCACATGCACATACAGGTACCACAGTCTATAGCACTATTTTGTGGATTTTCTTTTGCAGACTCACACGCATCCACTAATCACAAAAATTAAATTAGAATTAAATATATTTGGTAAATAATTGAATCATCTAAATACTCTCCTCTTCTGTGCATCGCTAAGGCTTTTCTCACCTTCCAGTTCTCCCTCCCTCTTCTTCTGTCACTTTGTCAGAGGTGTTATGCAGTTTGGTTAAACGGAGAGACCTTTGAAGTTGGAGTCAGTGAGCCGGCAGCCCTGTTCTCCTTTGTCTGCCTCTGTCTTTCTCTCTCTCTCACTGTAAGGGAAGACTGTGATTCATGTACTGCTTGTGAAGACCACCATTAATTTCATGTAATACAGCTTTTATCTTCGTCCCTGGGCCCGCTATCGCTTCCATTTTCTCTCTTTCTGACTGTCTTACCTCATGTCCTTTCTCTCTCAGTCCTTTCTGATTTTACTCCCTCTCTTTCCCTTGCTTGTATTGTCGCTTTATCTCTAGCCTTAAGCTCTTCACTGGAGGAGGGCTCAAGACATGTTTGTCACCTCTATTTTTTACTGCCATTTTCCATGTAAAAAAGTCTACATATATTCGTTAATTTTAATGTCTGGCACACATATTGTCAACCTGGACATTGTTGCATTCATCCTCATATCTCCCATCACTATCATAACAGCATTATTCTCATCATCATCTTTATCTTCATCATTTCCAGTCATTAAAATCTTCATGATCATCATTATTGATCATTTTCGTCAACATCATAATCATCACTCAAATGTTACCTTCACTATAATCTTCATAATCATTAAAATCATCCTCATTACTATGAGAATCATTGAAAGCAGCAACAGTCTCATCATGGTTATCATCATCATCAATTGAGAACATTCAAATTATTATTGTCTAATTCTATATTTTGATAGTGAGTTTTACCCTAGTTATTCAACCATCACAGCCTACACATATACATTGATTAGGAGTGGAGAGACAGTTCTCCCAAGAAGCCGTGCACCACCACCATCATCATCAATTGAGAACATTCAAATTCTCATCATCATCATAACCACCACCACAACATCAATGTCATATTATCACTGTACCAAATCATGATCAGTTGAGAACATTCAAATACTAATTATCATCATCATCAAATTAAAATCAAAATCAAAATCAAATCACTTAAACCACTCAAATCATCAATTGAGGACATTCAAATTTGTATCATCATCATCATAACCAAAATCACTGAACGCATTCAAATTATCATTATCATCATCATCTTCATCATCACCACCACCATCATCAATTGAGAACATTCAAACTCTCATCATCATCATTGTCATTATTGTTTTCATAATGATTCAAAGTATCTTCTATCTATTGTCAAAATCACTGAAATATCCTAATTCTCATTATCACCATCATCATTCAAAATCTCATCATCATCAGAATAACTGAAATCATCATCTATCTTATCATCATTCTCATCATCACAGTCTACGGCAGCACTTGAATCATTGCATTCATCATTGCAGCCATCATTGCAATCTTCATAACAATTAGTGTAAACATCATCAAAATTTCACTCATGGCAATTCAGATACAATCAGACATTATGACCCAAACCATGATCACCAATATAACAACCATTAACAGAGTTTGTCTATGCAGTATGTATGTACAGTTATTAGTGCAATCATAAATATCCTCACAGTCCCAATATTGATACTGTCAGGAATCACTTCAAAAGTAGTCTTGCCATGAGTCTGAAACCTCTCCACACACACACACCATGTCACATCCATTGCTCTTGATTGATACCCCCCCCCTTTACTTCCCACACAGGGTCCACAGTGGCACTGAGCCATGGAAATGGCATGGGTCAAGTTTACGTTGACGCTAAAGCGCCGGTCACCCTGGGCCACAGTAAAGGTCGGCACCATGGCGACAGCTGGTTGATATCATCGTTGGGGAGGCACTCGTAAGTCACTGCTCCAAATCCTCCATGTGGCATTAACATCATTTTCTGATTTCTCTCTCTCTCTCTCTCTCTCTCTCTCTCTCTTTGTCTTTCTTTTTTTCAGATTGCCATCTTGACAGATCTGCCCTGTTCTGGGTGCGAGGGAAAGGTCAGTTCTTATAGTTAATACAAGTTTGTTTTTTCTTTACTTTTCTAGTGCATGATAGAGTGTGCAAATAAAGAAGGCAAAGGATAAAGTTTGATGAAGAGCATCATACTGGTTAACAGTAACTTGAGCAAATTCTGAAAATGACACATGGAGTGAAATTAAATCTGGGTTATAGTAACCTTAATGAAACTTGGACTTGATTCTAAAATAGCTGATAGTGGGTTTTACCCTATTTATTACCATCACAGCCTACACATATGCATTGATTAGGAATGGAGGTTACAGCTAATGAATAGTGGAGAGACAGTTCTCCCAAGAGTGATGCCAGGCTCACGTCATATCAAATTTCCAGTAAATACAAGCTGTCATCTGGGAGAAACCATTCACGTCACTCTTCTAGGGGTAATTACCAGCGAGACATGAGCTTTTTTATAGTCCACAATGTCTTAAACCGGAAATTATGAGTGAAACATGTGACACTCAAAGCAAACATGGCTAATGTTGACAGGAGGGGGAAATTCAAATAAAAATCATCAGTTATTAGCGCTTTAATACGCTCAAACGTTGTTGATTTTATAATAATTATCCCAGTTGTAGCAACTGCATCTCATTTTGCTCCTCCACTGATATGATATGAACGTGGCATGTGTATATCAAATATATAAAGAATATATAAATAATAAGAGCAACAATGAAATGTGCTAAATGTGACAAGAAAAAGTTAAAGCAAACAGTAAAAGAGTAAATACACGAGTAAACCATCATGAAACTAAGAAATTATTTCTGTTACACATTTTTCAAACTGATTAAAAAGGTGTCACAGATATAGCTTGCCCAAGATGCTTATAAATGCGACATGGGATTGTGTCCGTTACAAATGCAAAGAAAGGTGGGACTGCAAACAAAAGACCTACAATTTGAAATGCAATGAAATGTGACTTACATCTAAAATCACAGCTTAACTGTTCCCTGTCTTTTGTTTTTTAACGCTTCTCAGTTTTTTTCTTTTCTCTCCTCCATTGTTCTTTGCGTTTCTAAGCTTTCTAAGTTTTTACAGTAATTGGACAAATGTGCTAGGGGTGGGAATTCTGTGAGGTGCTGCTATTCTATTGGTCCAATAAACTGTCTGTCATATCCTGCCAGGAACTCTGGGATGTGACAACAGCTATTAGCATTCAGGAAGTGGTACAATTGAAGTTAAAATAATTTCCACTGTGAGTTTTCATCACTTATTTATGGAACCTTACTGCTGATAACTGATATCTTTCTGGCAGAAGCATTATGTCTACTGTACTCTAAGTTACTGGCATTTACTGTGAGAATGGATCATTATGTAAAAGTAGAATTCAGAATGTACAAGTCGATTTTTGGTGTCTAAGCTCTGACCTCGTCCCTCCCCATAAGGGAGTAAGGGAAGACATCTTCCTTCCTAGGGATTTTACAGTTTACAG
The DNA here is from genome assembly GCA_036023655.1 of Nannoperca australis. Classification (NCBI taxonomy): domain Eukaryota; kingdom Metazoa; phylum Chordata; class Actinopteri; order Centrarchiformes; family Percichthyidae; genus Nannoperca; species Nannoperca australis. Next base: position 4,802 of record JAVQJD010103296.1, on the reverse strand, counting down.
CCTGTAGTAGCTTCCAGGTTTTGCTTTACTGTTCATTTTGATTAAAGTATGGCAAAGCATATTTTCAAGTGTACTGTAGGTTTTATTTGACCTCAACCCATATTTAAATCAACCTCAGTCTGTTAATTTCTTGCCAAAAAACCCTCAATACTAAAAGTACTGAATTAATAACAATTTTTGTACCCAACTATAACATGTAAGTCTTTCCAAATAATACCATGGTATATATGTTTTCTTCTTATCTGATGTCCTTTTTGCTTTCTTTGCTTCACTTTGTTGACAAATAACACCAGATTTCAGAAAATCTGCCTGTTTTGATTTTCAACCGCAGTCCCAAGTCATAGTAATAAATGACATATAAAAGGAAGAAAAAAGATGACACCTCTATCAGAATTGTGAAACATGTTTAAATGCATTCACTTGGAGAAGGATACGGAAAGCACTTTACATGCAAACCATACAGAGTGTATTTAAATGGCTTCTATACTCCTGCCAGTCCACTTTCTCTTCTCTAGCCTTTACCAATTCCCTGGGCCTTTTGTTGTTCCCCCTCTTTCACTGGCAGAATGAATATCTACACTCTGCAGCACCACAGGGGGTCTAATGTGTGTGCTCTGGAGGAAGGGGGGAGTGTTTAGACAGCTAACGTATGTAGGAACACCAGAGCAAGAACCACCCCCCCCCCTCACACACAGACCTACAAGGGTTAATATGGCCTCCAGCCGTGTGGCGTGGCTGACTGGCCCACCTTCCATCTTGCCCAGCCAGGCTCCATGCTGGGCACGACACACCCGGCTGACAGTATGCATCCGCCAGGCCACGACGGCTCCCATATGGAAACCTGCCACCACCGGCGGAGAGGGGAGAGGGAGGGCCGTGGGGTTAGATGGAGAACCATACTGTAAAAACAAAGACATTTCATACCTCAGAGGACATTTACTGTGTCAAAAAATGGCCCAAAATATATCTTTATGTAAGACAGTGTTCATTGGAAATCAATTTTGGGCACACGGTGTGCCCTCAAGCTACAAGAATGATTGAACGGATGGATGGACCATAGGAACACATTTTGTTCCTGTGCAATATGTTGATAAAATATACGATGTGTGAAAACAATGTACTCACATAGAAACCTCCAGCTATACAAAGGATTTGAACCCCAGACAAGAACCTTGACAAGAAATCTTTTTTTGGATTCCAGATCCAAAAGAGGTGTCTGCACTGTGAGATGTCTGGGATTAAACTTTGGCCGTCGCAGGTAGGCTCAAAGATCGTATAAGAAAGGAACAAGAATGAAACACAATGATGAAAAAAGGAGAAAACCTACACGTTAACACGTACACAAAAGTACTAACATGTATTTACATATGATGAAAGAAGTGATGACATGTACAAAATATTAAAATGCGTCATGCGTTATGAGTCTTTTTGTAAAATATTGTTGTTTGTAGCTTGGACATGTGACCTACCATTTAAATAGTTTCTTTTTTGATAAATATTACGGTCAATCAATCAGTCAATTACTACATTTTTAAGATCTTGAATGAGATCAAATTAAATATGAAATCTTTATTTCTGGCTTTATTTTGGTTTGAAATTAATTTTAGTCCGTATTTCAAGGGCCTTGATGATTTAACCATCACGACTTTTCAAACAATCGCATGTTTTGCACTACAGTTTACTCTACATGGCCATAATATAACCCTCACACTTGTCCACCTTAATAATCTCTCAGCAAACCCAACACTCTAGACACAGAAAGAGACAGATAGCTAGATGGAGAGGTGAGTGACCCAGGTGGTGAGTGCATGTGTGTGTGTTTGTGTGCGTGTCGCCATCTGCAGTTCATCACTCCTTCTCCAAGTCTCAATCTCGCTCTCGTCTCTAGCATTTGGAGGCACTAAGGTCCCTGATGCCGGCAAAGGTCAGAGCCGGTGATTTATTGGTCCTCTTCTGGGAGGCCGTCTGGACCTGCGATGCCTGCCGTGCCCCTGGATCACAGCCAGCATTCCTGACACCAACAGCATGCTGCCAGCAGATGAAAAGCTTGCTTCACGTATTTCATAATTATTTTATATGGATCTGATGAATTAAGTTAAACAGCATTTACAACTTTTATGTTCTTAAACTGCATCTGAGGAGAACACATTTTATAATGTTTTTACACTGCTGGTGTTAGTTGAAGGTGAAAGACCGTTGCAGGAGTTTATTTCACAGTTTTATGTTAATTGGTATGCTGGCCACGGAGCTTGTTGTCAACAATCCTGTTTCTAAACAGCCAATCATACACGAACAAACCTCATGGCTTTGCCAAATCATTATAGTTCAGTAAAAAAAAACGTTTGTTCTGGTCATCTTGAACATTTATTTCTCAATGAACATGAAAAAATAATAAAGAAAAAGTTGTGTTTTTTGCGAACTTTTACAACAATAAATCTTCTGAACTTAGCTTTGATTTAAGTGCCATTAACCATCTTACACAATTCTTATTCCCTAAGATATAGTGTATAAATACATTGTTCATGGATTAATCTTTTTGTTTTCATAAAACACGTTAACACTAATTCTGTCTTTACACATGAACTAGTAAGCCACTTAGAATGAACATTTGAGTCTGCTAAACAATTTCAGACACAGAGACCCTAACCCAAAGGTGTGACTAAAAGTCCCTTTTAAAGTTTCTGACTACTAGTAGCGTTATGGAGCAGTGTTCTTATGAACGGACCCCTTTTTGTATCATACACACACACAAGGACGGTGCCATTCACATTCCTGCTGTCGGGTTCACACTATTCTGCAGATCGACTGCGTCAGCAGGCAAGGAAGCGTACCATTTTTAGGGCCCTGGTTTTTTGCATGCTAACTCTCTGGCATGGCTCATTTTATTTGTAAGGGACCACGTGCAATATTAAAAATGAATGTTATGTGTCGTACTATCCGAGAGTTAGCTTAAAGCTAATTTTCATCCGCAGTCCCATGGTATGTCATAATTACATACCCACAGTGACAGAACAGCACTAAACAAACTAACTAATCAAAGAGGACACATAATACAGAGTTACACACAGTAGTACATCGCACACCATGTCAGCAACAAGTGCATGCTAGACAAATTAAAAGACACAACATCTAAATCGGACACCTAAATGGAAAGGAGCTGTCGTTAATGTTATTAGTTCCACTTGTGCGTTTTCTGCTAAGTGTCAAGTCAAATGTCTGCTGTGAAAAAGGACTATTTTTCTCTTGACTTGGTTGTGATCAACAGCAACATGACCAGACTTTCTAGCTACTGTTTTCCCCAAGTCCCAGAGAGGATTAATGTTCCCCCGATCCCTAAAGGCTTATTTACCTTACAGTGATTGGCCACCTGATAAGAGGCCTTCAGACCTTTAGGCCTGGGCCCTGAACCCAACAAGCCTTTCAGGACAACTAGTGAGAAAATCTGATTATCTTGTAGGAAAACCACATTCAGTGCATGACCAAATGACCGATATGGTACACACACACACACACACACACACACACACATATTAGATTAGAAATAATGACATATCAATGGTGCTTCATAGTACGTCACACCTTTTGCATGATAATGCCTGCCCTCAGATATAATTTGTACAGTATTTTAAATAAAATTGCTATATGAATTTATTCAGGTAGACATTTGCAAACGCATGATATCTTTAAAAATAGCCAGACAAATTTTTAAGTGGACAAGTTTTACAATAACAGCTGAACTTAAGGACAGATTCTGTCCACATGAACAAAGAGCTCCAACTGAAATACACCACATGAATAAAATCCAGACATCCAACGCTTTCATGTGATGGGACTGTTTAATCTTAACTGGCAGTTATGTGTAAAGTATTTTTATTTTAAGCCTCTTGAAAATATAAATGATAAAAGGAAATTGAAGCCTGTGGCTAATTACTATTTAATATTTAATTTTGAATAAGGAAATTATTAGGATATGGCCTTGTGATGCCAAAACCTCATCAAGTATGGACAGTATCTTGCCAAGTCAAAACCAGAAATGTATGCAAGTGAATGAATTCCTGAAGTCTTCCTTCTTAGCCGATCAATGATATTGATCAGCTGCTAATGTCAGGGGAAACCATGGATTGTACAGTCTAACATAACGTTTTCAAGGTCTTGTAAGAACACTCCAATATGTAAATGATGAATTTAACTTTTTAAGCGATGCCAGTTGATGCTCATCTGTTGAGGATTTACTATGAACTTAAAAACAAAAAATCATTTATGCATGAATTGTTGGAGCAATTCCCAGTTACTCCTCTGAACCCTTTGACGAATTGTGCAATCAGTGAAATCCTTAAAACAAAAAAACTAGAAATGGACAAAAACAAATGAGTGTTTGTGTTTTTCTGTGTCTTTCTGCCTGCTTCTAGGTATGTGTCCAGGACATAGTTGGTGGAAAATGAGAAAAAACAAAGCATAAAATCTCACGAGGTCCTGCAGTGTGTGAAGTCTGGGCCTAAAGCAGCTCTGGGATCATATGCAACAGTACTAATAAAGAAAGTAGATAGTAGATAGAAACTTACTACTTCTTAACTTAAGAGATGTTGCAAAAATGCTTTTTTATTCATGTACCATCTTATTGTAACAATTAAACGCACAATATGTACTTGCAAACTAAGACAAGTAATACAGAACATGTGGGACTGCAGCAGAATACAAGGAAAACACAGAAGACATACATGATCGATTTTATATATACTATTTATACTATACTATGCTATTGTCTGCAGTTAACAGATAAGTATACGTTATATATATATATA
>JAVQJD010103293.1:0-14725 GCA_036023655.1 Nannoperca australis | reverse complement strand
TATCTGTTTTAAGGACTAAACCTGATAAGAACTCTGAGAATTCAGATAGAAATTCAGAGTACGGTCCAGGAGCTCGGTACACTATAACAAATAGAACTGGCTGTAGTGTTTTCCAGGTTGTGTGTGAAAGACTAAGAACAAGGCTTTCAAAGGAGTTATAATTTAGTTTAGGTTTAGGTTTGATCAGTAGGCCTGAGTCAAAGATGGCTGCAACTCCACCTCCTCCACCTCACATGTTGTGTTGTGGTGCATAAAGTCTCTCGGGTTGTGAGTGTTGGTTTTGCTTCCTCTGGAACACTTTCCCCTTCGCCACCTCCACTCTCCCCGGCTCAGTCGGACTGGTGATGCGTCTGGCCCCTGCAGCTAGCGTCGCCTTCCTGCCGTCTTTGGCCCAATGTCCTTTCTGACCACAGTGGAAGCACTCGTCGGGTGCCTCTGTTCTGCCATGGTCAGAGTGGAACGATGATGAGGAGTCTGCCTCTGTTGTGCGTTCAGGAGATGGACGTGCTGCCGCTGCTTCTGGTTGAGCTGTTGAAGCTTGGACTGCAGTCGCTTCGTTGGCAGGTTGTGGTGGTGGAGCATAGGGAGGTGTGTGTGCAGACAACTCCTGCACACACACAGCGTCCTGCTGCCCCAAACACTCACCACAGCACCAAGTGTGGGTTCATCCGCCGCTGGAAATAGTCCCTCAACTGTCACTGCGTCATCTTCTTTGACCTAATATTGTAGCTATTTAGCAGAATTTCGGGAGCAGGAACACACCCCCATTACATGAACCACGTCACTCTGTCATTTCCGTATAAATAACCTACGTAATCGTCCCTCGTTTCGCTCTCGATTACTGCGCATGGCAGCTGCTAGCAGCTACCAACCTCCAGCAACCAGCTTAACTAAGCAGCTAGCACCGGCCGGGACGCCCAAAGATCTCAAATCGGCTTCATCTCTTCTCCAGGTATTGGAGGCTTTTTGAGGGTTCGTCCGCACCCGAGTGCCACAGCGGACGTCCCCACGAAGCTTCCCCCAAACCATCAGCAATATTCAAACACTCGACATGTACCTCTGTTCAATAAATCTTTAAAACGTATCATATGGACGGTGTGTTCCTTGCTAGTGAATCTTTCATTGATCTCAGTCAGCCTGTCTACGTGTCATACATACGGCATATTTGTAATAAATAAAGCATTAAAGAATCTTTTTTTCAGGGTGATTCTTTATATTTCATAGATCCAGTGTCCCGACGTAAGTATGAATGAAACAAATAATTAATCCATCTGTTGTACTCTTAAGGACAAGAGCTTATTCGTGCAGGTGTAGTCTTGTTTTTGGAAGAAGCCCATTAGATTATGGCTTATTTCTAGGACTGATATCATAGAAGAACTTAGGACTTTGAGCCAGAAGGGCCTCTTTCCTTATTTGTTTCTTCTTGTCTGTTCTGCTCAATTGATCTCACTACTCAACGCTTTATCTCAACAGTTACAGGTTTCAACAAGCCTCCGAGCCAACCTCAGGTTCACACACTCAAGAAGTCCACAGGTGTAGATTCCACCTACTGCTTCTGCTCCGATAACGTACCTGTGCTGTGCTAACAGATTTACACAATGACCTCTGACCTCACGGAGGTGTGTCGTTGTGTCTTTAGAAAACAGATCTGCAATCACGTCAGAAATCATACGGGGGATGGCGCCATCATGGAGGTCCAATGGGAGACTGGCAGCAGTGTGAACAAGCACAGAGAGATAAACACATTATGATGTGGATGTGGGTCAATAAGCTCAAGTACTAAATAAAACTTAATCTGATGAAGTAAGTTCAGCTCCTAATTTTAGCAACCGGGCAAACTGCTGAATCTCATCCATTTATATTTTATTGGGCTCTGAAAAGAAGGATTTATTCAAAAAGAATGAATAAATGAATCTCATTATTCAAATTGACAATAAAAGGTAGAATGAATATATATATATATATATATATATATATATATACACACATATACATATATACATATATATATATACATATAAATATATACACACATATATATGTATGTATATATGTATATATAAATATACACATATACATTAGATCGACTCTGGTTCTTGAACCGGTTCCGTTCAGGAACCTCTGTGCTCTCTAAAGAACCGGCCAACATTCGAATTAAGGATGCATCTCCAGCAGGAGCAAGATGGAGGATCTCATTGATCAGATATTACTGTTAATGATCAGAAGACCACTGGCAAATAGGACACGCCCACTGATGACATCACAGTTCGCACCTGAACACCTGCTAGTCTATGTTTCCAGCTGGGAACCAACTTTTCAGCTTCTGAACTGATTTGTTTTGATGGAAATTCTCCGAACAGTTCAAAATAAGGAGCACGAACCCGGAGAGGAATCAGGGTACGAGTGCCGGGCAGCTCAGGCTGTGTGCTCAAATCCCGCAGGACCTGAAAATTTGTTTTTTGTGAATTTGCGAGCTCCAATCTTTTATAAAACGTGACACGTGTAAGCAGTGCTCACAAAAAGCTTTCAAAGCTGAAGAAAAATTCAAAATGTGATGACTTTGAGTCGAATAAGGAGGCCTCTTTTTTAATGCATGCTACACTGTCGCTGTCCTTGGAAATGGACAAGCAGTTTCTAAATCTACTCTGCAGGCGATTGGACGAACCATCTGTCCATCACCGGCTATCACAGGCCAACTTCAACCAATCAGATCCAAAGCCAGTCGTACACAAACATATTTTTCTTTGAGAAAAGCCTTCGTTGTAGTTCTTTGCTCTTCTTCCAATGAAGATCTATAACTGATGCTATAGCAGCTACGCTACGCTAACCTCTTCAGGCTGTTGTCACACCTAAACCACATTACCGTGAATGAATCTCTCTTTTCAGGAAGCAGCAGTTACTGAGGTGAGTCCAATGTTATCAGAACCATTTTAATAACTATGAAAATAAGACCCAACCTGTATGAAACTGGAATCATCTATAATCTCTGCAGCTTTATTACAAATGGCCGCTGCAGTCCTCTGCCAGGTGCGATGCTCTGCTGCGATCAGGATGAATGTTGAATGCCACAGAGATGCCAGGAGTCGCTGTCATTCCAGAGATTACTCGGCACAACCAATCCCGTGGCCGACACCTGAGGTCTTGTGCTAGTCTCATGCTAGTAAAATGACATGCACGTCAGATTGACGATAAAAACGTAACAATTCTTCAAATACTTTCAAATGTTGCAACACAGTTACACCTGCATGTGTTCGTCAGCTCCACCCAGCTTAAGATGTTGTAGATGCAAATATCTTTTACAGAGAAAGTGTCGTCAGTAACGTCTTTCTTTCTACGAAATGATTCGGATTTCACTTCTGATTTGATGTTTTGCTTTAAATGAAAAGTAAAGCAGCGTGTTGGAGCAGCATCCAACAGGTGGTGGAAAGACGGAGCTGAAGGGGGTTTGACAGCAGCGATGTGATTGGCTGATGGAGATGAGGTGGTGAAATCTGGTTGGGTTAGTGAGAGTAAACACCCGTAATCAGCTGATTAAGACACTCGTGCTGAGCTTCAATTACAGATTTGAACAATCGACAGCTTAACACATTTTCCCGGAGCGATAACGCCGAGTTGCACGTGACACATTCTCACACATCTCCGTCCAAAATCTAAACCAAACTATTCAATTCAAGCTGCTCAATTAGACTCAGTTGCCAACGTTCACGCTTTCCTTTCCACAGAATGTAATATATGACACTTTGCACGTTACAGTGCTTCTTCCACCTGAACTCATTCGTTCACATAATGTATATAACAGCAAAACTCGTATGTTGCTTTTGCAACATTTGGATGCCTCCACGTGTTTATTTCCGTGAGGTTGTGTCTACAAGAACAAGTATTTAGTTCAGCGTGTTCACTAAAACATGACAATGAATGTATATCTGGTATATCTGGTGTGTGACTGGTGGAATATTATTTAACATGGACATTTTGGATGTGCTGATAAACTAGCACGAGGACTTCCTGGTTGTCACCTGACTGTTTGCGTGCCACAGATTTTTATTTTAGTTTTTTGCTATGAAAGTGGATACTTCTTGTCACTCCATCAGTGCCGTGGCTCCAGGGCCCCCACCGATAACACAATCTCCCAATCAATACTCCCACCGTGAAGGTAACAGAGGCCTGGCACCAGATGAAGCCCGATAAACACAAGCCCAAACCGGCCTGCTGTGTAACACAGAGATAACATTAGGTCTTTCACACAGTAGTGCTATTGAGCTGATTCTGTGGGGGCGCTTCGAGGCTCTGCACGCCCACTTCAGAGTGAGCCTGTGTGAAATGCAAATAACATCTGTCTTAGCAAGTGGTTCCATTCACAGGCTTCAAAATACGTTTTATACAAATAAGCAAATCATCTGCAAACTTCATTAAACAGATTTTACTGTGAGAAGTTTCTAATATTAACTAATTCCTCTTCACATTCTGTTATGAAACATTTCACTTTATCTTTGTTGTGTCATTGAAGCTTTGTTATTTCACAAAATCAGCACCTCTCTTCAAACAGAAACATTTCTCGTTATGACTTAACGACTTATTTCTAAAAAACAGGAAACTTTTCTTATAAAAACCTGTTTTTTGTCATGATGCCAGTAAAACGCTGTTTATGGATCAGAACTTGTCATTTTTCAGGAAATAGCACAATTATCTGTCTTATGCTGTTTCATTATGTTGAGACAAAGATTAAAACAAACTATTAAAAGCATTAAAATAAGTGATATTCCTCTGGTGCCTGTTGACATCCTCTTAAGAATCAGATTTGTGAGATAAATGGCATGTTTCTGCCGAGAGATGAGTATCTGCATCTGTTCTGTATGAGAGAGTAAGACGGGTAGAGGAATGCAGGCTTATCTCTCCCCGTCTCTGCTCTTAGATCCAGATTTAAAAAGAGATTAGATACATAATTAAAATGCCATAAAATACAGTTACAGTGCAGTAAAAACATGTACGTTTGCAACGTTGGAAGTAAAAGTGCATGTGCAGGTCAGATGTTTGTGTGCAGCTTCTTTATGAACTTCGTTTACATTAATAATTGTGCTTTTTTACCAAAACTGTACCGGCACTGCTGGAATAACCACCTGGCAGTTCACACAACAACAATCAACACAGTTCGTGGAGCATTTTGCAGCTGAACAGAGATTTTTCCTCAGAAGTTTGGAGATCAAATTAGAGTGAACATGTATGCTAACAGTGCTGCCTGTCTGCTGGATGTGTAGACAGCCAACCGTCTGCAGACCTGTTTGCAGAGTCAAAAGTGATCAAATCCAATCACAGCTTGTTTCTGCTGCCCCCAAGTGGCCAAACCAAACCCAAACATCTGGGTTCACCTGCCCAGCAGTCACAGTGTGAAAAGATTCCTAAAAGGACAGAATAGAGACACTTAAATGTGTATTTATTCAAGTTAAACACAAAGAACTGCACCAAACTCTGCTCCGGTTACATCCCGTTAGTCTTTGTCTGCTCTTCCTGTTTTATTTGAAAATTCATACCTGCCTTGTGTCTCTTTGGTCACACCTGCTCCCCGATTCAGAAACCAGCCACTTCCCTGCTTTGTTTTGTGTCACTGTCATGTCCCTCGTGTCGTGTCTGTCTACCTGTATAAGTGTTTTTGTGTAAAGTAGGAGCCTGTCTGTCTGTCTGCACCGCAACATCTCCGCTGACTCTGAACACAGAGGAGAAGGAATGCACAACTTGTGTTTGCTGCATAGTGATTGGTGAAAGGTGAACTCCAGGTCCAAGAAAACTGCCTAAACTAACATTTGTGAGGTATGCAAAGACAACAAAGGTACCCGCAGTTACATGCACGAATGGCAGGGGTGGGGGGAGATACAGGTAACCCCCGGTCAGACAGACAGGGGGAGCCTCTCTGAGCTGTCAGGGCAAATATGTCGCTACGCTCAAACGCTCACTCAGCGAGGGAGTCGTGTTGCAGAGTGTCTTCACACGGAGAAGGGGAACCTTTCAGAGGTCACGCCTCCTGTCAGCAGAGTCACGCACACACAGTGATCAGCATCAGGGCTGCAGGCCTGACCTGCTCTCACCTGTTGAATGTGGACAGCAGGGACATTCAATCATTCAGCACTGCAGAAGACGAGGGCGCTTTGTGCTTCCAACAGATTCTGTTCTTGCAGAATTAATGTAACGAGAAGACCTTAAACAGAACCAGAGTCTGAGTGAGTCCTAACCCCCGACACGCTGCTTCAGGAGAGTTACCTGCAAAAACAACTCGTAGGACCAGAACAACTTCATCAATCAAATCCGAATGAAGTGTGGGAGCGTGAGAGAGCGCCGCAGGGCCGAGAGAGTTCCCCTGCAGGCTGGAAGAAGTTACCGAGAGAGGACAGCAGTCAAACAGGGAGACCAGAAACCACTGATCCTCCTTTCTTTAAAGTAAAACATCATCTATCAAGAGAAGGCTCAAGCTAACGTGAAGACAAATGTATTCAGGCGACAGTTTGTGTTTAAGCGAACACACGGTGGCATGAACTTTAACTCTGGCATGTTTTTCCACAGAGGTCAGTGAGGGGTCGAGTGGTGATTGACTTACTGTAAGTTGTCCTCTGCAGTTACAGCTCTGAGTTAAAGTGTTAGAATAAAGCTGTTCTGAAGGCTTGTTGTTCACTGGCACTGTAGCATTTACACAGCAGAGGGCAAAGTTTGTGCTGCTCACCCTCCAAAATGACTACAGCTGATGCCAGACAGACAAGGTTTGGTTAATGCACCTCGTGCTGCACACACAGAACCAACTTCCTCCAGATCTCAGATGCGCCCTGACTTTTCTCCTTCAAAACAAAATGAAAAACTCTGCTGTTCCTTCGCAGAACTGGTTTCTCTGTGGCACTTTGATTTCCCTTTGTTGCATCTTTTTACTGCCCTATAACTGTGTCTTCTGTCACTTTGTCAGGAATCTGTGAAGTAGGACTCAAAATGCAGATATAAACTCTTTATTCAAAGGGACCTGGAGGACAAACTCAACTCCACAAATACAAATACTGACAAACACTAAACTAAATAAAGAAAAAATAAAGCAGCTAAACTCAACGTTGGTTCAATACGGTAATAAGAGACGTAGATGTGCACAGAACAAAGAAACACAGACTAAATACACAAGGGAAAGACACAGGTGCAAACGACCAGGACTTGAGACAGGAAATGAGACGAACCAACAACAAACATTATTTCAAAATAAAACAGGAAGTAGCTCAACCAAAAAACACAAAAACAAACTTTGCGGGACATATTTCTTTGTTGCAACTTACATCTTTTTACTGCACTGTAACTGTATTTTATGTAATTTTTTTTATGTATTTATCTAATTTAAAATAAATGTATTCTATTTATTCTGAAAAAAGCTAAATTAAGATGTTTTGTTACATTTAATTAAGTGGAATTAAATATGTGGGTAACGATTGGTGGTATTTAGAAGACTTTAGAAGTCTTTACAGGTCATTTAGGACAGAAACCTGGAGAGGAAGTGACGAGTGTCTCTGAGTACTGAGACACAGCAGAGACACAAGGGCATGAAATCAGGATAAAGACGGATCGAACCTCTTTGGTTTTCCACTTTAACGAAACCTTTTAAAGAAACTTTGAATTCTCTGTTTGAAATGTGCTGCAGAAATAAAGCTGCCTCGCCTTGTAAGAGTGTGTAGTTCCTACATGCAACGTACAGTATGTGACGCCACAGATGTAAAGATGTGAAGTTTTCATTTGCTAATATTTTATGAAGTTGCAATGCATTTACACTCTTTAAGAAGTTATAAAACGACCAATAAACATCCAGTTTAGATCTCAAGTGTTAAGTTCCAGTACTGTAAAACATTCAGACTGCAGATGGATGGATGGAGTGCTGCAGGAACAGTTGGATGTTTTCACCTAGAGGTGTTTGGGTGAATACTAATCGGAGGACGAGAAAGAGTCCCATTGATGACGGAGAACAATGGAGAAGCAACACAAGCAAAACCAAAACAGAAGAATCCCATTATTTCTTCTTCTTTCCACGTTGAACGGTGTTTGTGTGACCCCCGCCTGCTGTCACTGCGTGGAGACCGTGACTGTCACAATGTGGCCCTTGTGGCCCTTGTGCCCGGGTGGGGGGGCGCGACACAGCAGCTTCCTCTCCCACAAAAACAAAGATGGCTGAATGCACACTATAGTGCTGTTTGGCAGCAGCCCTCTGGGGAAGGTTAGAAGACACAGGAAGGCTTGTGCAGCGATGGCTCATCAACATATGCACTGTACGCTATGATCTGCTGTTTGACAGCAAGAGCCAATACAGTCAATACAATGTCTCATATATTTAACCCTTGAGAATAATTCCTCATGTTACAGGAATTATTAAATGTTAGCTGCAACTGGAAAATGAACGACCTTTGATTGACCCTAGAAAACAAGCTGATTTTACTGATTGGTATTGATAGCTTCGACCAACAAGGGATATTTAGATGTCTACTGACAGAACAGCACTGACAGACTATAACGTTTATCTTCCTTGACCTCTACTGAGGAGGTTAACAGTCTGTAGAAAGCTCGAACTCCAGTGTAGACGGACTTTTCCAGTCCACACCAGAGCCAGGAGCTAACTGCTAACTGTAGCTGTATGTAGCAAGGCAACATTTACCATAAATTATCATTTATCCTGTAATTCTCTCCACATGACTGGAGGTTCAAACAGTCAGGCCATTAGAAGCAAAGCAAGCTAATTAGCCAATGAGCAAGCAAGGTTACCTGCTAGCGAGCCTGCAGGCTAGCAGGCTGATTAGCCGCTCGGTGCACGGCTCTCTTATAGTTTCACTGGGTGTGTGTGGTTCATGACCACAACTGTATTAACAGACAGCAGGTCACCGTCAACAAGTGTATTTCACAGAAGTTTAAGGTGACAAAAAGTAGTTAGCTTGCTCGCTAATGGGTTTGTCTACTGGCTCACACTTTCTTACTGACTAGCAAGTGAGATTTCTTGGTTCTTGTAGCACCATATAGGAAAGGCACCACGAACCCGTCAGTTCTGGGCCCAGTGGGACAATAGAGACAGTGTTGTCTAGCCAGGCTAGCTAATGGTCCTTAATGAATGATAGAAAGCTTCTGCTACCAGTTCAGGATTCAGTTGGGTCAGGTCTTAAAGATTTTCTCTTGAACTTCATTTAAGCCATTGGATGCAGTTTTCTAATTCACCAGTTTAACAAAAGAAGACTGGTTTAATAGTCACGGGGAGCACCACGAACACAGCACAACTGTCCATTTCACTGTTCAACTCCGGCTGTGGAGCGGATTTCATGCAGTCTCACTTTGAATGAGCAGAAGTGAGGAGATATCAGAGGGAAACAGACACAAAGACATTCATATGGTCGTCAACATCTGGAGCCGAGAGGACAACAATCCTGTTTACACACTGCTGAGCTGGAGGGGGGGGGGTGAGAGAGAGATGAACTGGCTTTGACAGCTGAACATTCAGGACTTGGACAGAAGAGCCAGCTGGAATAAACGGTAGCTTCTACTTCCCAGAGTTAGGAATTATCCAGGAAATCTTTGAAGGCATCGTCGTCATGCAGGACAGCGTAGAAGGATGACCGGACACCTGCACCTTCTCAACTTCACAGGTAGGAGCTCTTCTTTTCCTTTGCTAACGTCAGACTGAGGCTAATAAAATACAACAAGTGCATATAAAACTTGATGATTGCTTTTGTGCACTAAAGACTGAATCTCAGCAGGAACTCTATTTCCTGGTGAGCTGTAGGAGCTGGAGGAGTGACTCCCTTCATAATGAACTGTGTGGTGGTTCTTCTGTTAACATGGAGCTGCTCCACCTGGTCTTCAGCTGTGTACACCTCCAACAGAGCAGGTACTGTGGTCACAGTGAGTGTGAGGGTTGAGATGGTGGAAATCCTTCTTTGTCTGCAGCTGATGAGCGAGCTGATTGGCCAGGTGTGAAAGAAGGTTGGGTTTGAACTTCTTTTCATCCTGACTCATGTCTTCATGTCTTCAACACAAGGAAGGTCTTTGAGGAGAGACTAGAAACAAAGCAGGGCTGGATGTAGATGTTCATCACAAACTAGTTTTTTGAGAATTATCACCATCTTTCTTTCAAGTTCAGAGGCTGATTTTGTTTTAAACTATTGATTGATCATTTTTTTAAATGCTGCTCTGTTTTTTGTCGGATTGTAAATAACTGAACTCTCTACTGACGTTGAGTGACCTTTCTTGTCGGCGACACTGACGTAGATGTTGGTTTCCCACCAGAACGGTGCTGGCATGAGAAGAAAGTGCAGACCTCCGATCTGTAACACGAGCAGATGTGTGGTGTTCATTGCATCTGTTCTTCTGCAGCAGTGTAATGGCACCGCCAGCTGTTTATCTCGACCAACCAACTCCTCATAGTTGCATTTAATTTGCATTTTCTTTTGCAGATTTTCTCAAAATTCAAATGGGAGTTACATTTGTTTGGATGTTATGATGCAGTGTAAGTAATGACCCACATGGCTGAACAATGACGTCACACCTACTGGATCCTGTTTCACCTGCAGCACCCAAGAAGCTGAAGTACCTCCTGGAGCCGCCTGTGAACGCCGACGCCGTTGGCCGAAGGGGAGACAACGTCACCTTGCCGTGTATCCTGAGAACCAAACCCAGCCACTACAAAGTGAAATGGACAAAGCTGGAGCCGGAGCAGGCGGGGCCGGAGAACATTATCGTGGTGTTAAATGCACATGCCTTCAAGCCCTACGGACACCTTGGGCCGCGGGCTTCTCCACGGAAGGCCCACACCATGGACGCCTCGCTGCAGCTCAGCCGCCTCCAGCTTGAAGATGGCGGCACGTATCGCTGCGAGCTTGTCAATGGCATCGAGGACGAGAGTGTGGACGTCACTTTGAGGATTGAAGGTAAGTGAAGCAACGTCTGAGTGCTCATTGAAAAAGTTAAACTGGAGGGAATGGCTCCCTGTCTGCTTTTTGAGAGAAACATCTCTTCTGCAGCAGCTACAGAAGAAGTGTTACTGCTTTAAATGAAGTCAAATGTTTAAAAAGGTTTGAAATGTTGCCGCAGCTACATAGAGGCACAGGACACGGTACAAAGTGTAAAAACATCAACACTGACGAATGGCTTCTGTTTCCAGGTGTGGTCTTCCCATATCAGAGTAAACATGGCCGCTACAAATTCACTTTCCATGAGGCCCAGGAGGCTTGTGCTGAGCAAGACGGCACATTAGCCTCGTTCAGCCAGCTGTACAGAGGTACAGTGTTTCTCTCTGTTACCTGTAGTCTGCAGCTGCATCAGCTGGCTTACATCTGCATGTGTCCTCCTGCAGCGTGGACGGAGGGGCTGGACTGGTGTAATGCAGGGTGGCTCCATGACGGAACCGTTCATTACCCCATTATTCACCCTCGGCCCGCCTGTGGAGGAGAGCTGGACTCCGGCATCCGCAGCTACGGAGCCAAAGACAAGAATCACGATCGGTTCGACGCGTTCTGCTTCACCTCCCTGGCGTCTGGTAAGCTTCCACTGGCTTCGCTTGGATCGAAAGGTTGCTCTGGATCTTAAAGTCAAAATATTAAATAATAGAAATGGCTTCAGGTGAACATAATGATACACTAAGTTGCCTCAAACTAAACTAAACTAGCTTGTAATTGACTTCCAAATGGACCCATATGAGCGTTTTCTGATCTGAGGAAAAATGTTGTTGGTCAGTTTCTTTAAAGTCTTCGTGACCTTCATCATTTGGACTAGTCCCCCACACACACACACACACACACACACACACACCGTCCTGCTGCCACCAAATGTGGATCCATCCACCGGTGAAAATAGTCCCCAACAAATGTTAAAAACTAGAGCGACCAGCTGATTAAACTATATATGTGGGAGCTGTGATGTCAGTAAATACTGAAAGACATGAACATTGTGGGCTCGGTCCCTTCATGGGATTTACTGCCAAGAAGAAAAATATATAGAATAACACCAGATGAATCATTTTAAATGTTAAAAAGTAATTTAACACCAAGCTGAGAAGCCTGCGTCACATCTGGCCACCGCCGGCATCACTGCAGGGCGTGGTCACCACACCCAACACCACCTGCACACCACCTGCACATCACTGCAGGGCGTGGTCACCACACCCAACACCACCTGCACATCACCTGCACATCACTGCAGCGAGTTCGAAGAATCTCATCTCTAAGAAAACATGCTGTGAATCATTGCACTGTCACTGTAGCTGGGTTTTTTTTCTCACGCTGACTTTCACCTTCATGAAAGACCTTTTCAAGGCAGCGCTCATATTTCTGCACCTGAAAACAAACCCAGGTTCCAAGAAAAGTGGTCACGCCTTGTGGATTTTCTTGTAATCGCCAGTGGAGCACTGTTTAGTGTTGCGTGTTGAGTGTTGTTACTGTATTTCACAATCGTTTTGCAGCGTTTCCGTGTTGTGAATGTCACTTTTAGCAGCCAGGGTGTGAGAGTGGGCTGACAGAGGACAATGAAAATCTGTTGGTGAGACATAAAGTGGGGAAATACTTGGCTCGTCCGTCTCTGGAAACTTCCACTGCAGTCACCAAAGATTTCTCCCACTTTGAACAAAACAATGTTAGTATTTGGATTGGATTGACTCCCTCCTCCTCCCTCAGGCTCTGTCTCCTACATATCGGGGGCGTTCTCCTTCGAGCAGGCAGGACTCGCATGCAAACACCAGGGAGCCGAGCTGGCGTTGGTCGGCCAGCTGTACTCCGCCTGGCGCTTCCACAACTACGACCAGTGCGACGGCGGGTGGCTGAAGGACGGCAGCGTACGGTTTCCCATCAGCAGCCCCAGGGAGCGCTGCGGAGGCATCCCGGAGGCAGGGGTGCGCTCATTTGGATTCCCCAACAAGATGAAGCATCTGTACGGCGCCTATTGCTATAGGTAGCCCCAAATAAAATGCATTAAACAAACACAGCTGTCATTACAAAGCAAGTGTCATGAAGACGTGTGTGTCTCCCAACGATGAAGAAAATGTTGAAGTGCGTCGGAGTGGAAACGTTATTACTTTGGTGACCTCTTGTTGTTGTATCAAAAAACTTATATTGAGTTTAAAGTGCCAGAAATCCTAATTTTAAACTGCTTAAATATGCCATAAAATGTCAAGAACCAGGTGAAGTAAAGTGCATTATATCTCATATATATATATATATATATATATATATTACAAATAGATTTTTACAAACATGTTTAATGTGTTCGTTTTCACACAGTTGAATCAACATGTAACGTTAGTAACAATTACATTTTATTTCTCCTTTTTCACTGGATCCATTTTTCCTGCATTATTTCTACTTGTACATTTATTTAGTGCGTGTTCATTAGATTAACGATTAACATCTGCATTGTTACTGTCAGAGTGTCTATTACAGTACTTCTTTAAAAACTACACATACTGTTGCATCATTGAACTATTTGATTTTCCTCATTGATCACCTCAGTGCCAGCGTCGAGTAATCTGGATACATTAATAATGAAACTCTTGCTCATGTACTTCTGGCCACACAGATACAGTACAGTTCAAACCATACAACAAAAGTCTGAGAGACACCTGAACGAAAAGCACCAGAGGACGAGCAGAGTGGGCGGTTCAGGTGAGGAAGCAGCTCTCCACAAACACAACACCTGTGTTTCTGCTCGCATCAGAGCTGCACTTCAAAACCAATGTAAAGACGTGTCTGAGAAGGATCTTTTACAGACGTCAAACACATGCAGGGAGGAGAAAGGTAGTCTAACTGTTCACATTAACTCCAGGTGTGATCACGGGCAGGCGTCTCCTCCACATACAGGTGACTAATGAGGGGACTTCAGTATATTCAGCTACTCGGAGCTCATTTCAGCCCTGTGTTAAACTTTGATCTGTATATCATCCACACAAGGTAACATATATAGAAGTATAAAATGCAAGTGTAAGAGAGAGAACCATGTTTCAGCTCCTGTCCTGCAAAGTAAAAGTAAGTCGAGCCCTCACAACATATTTGAGGGTTATATATATGTTTCAACATGAATGTGACCCAGTTCACGTTTAGTTTCAACATGCATCACTTTAGATTACATGACTGTAAGGGCGGTGGCCTTGAGATCACTTTAATATGAAAGATTTAAACTTACAGTTTAACTTAATGCAGCAGCTGCACTGGAGAGTCTTTTGAGACACAAGAAAAAAGTGGGAGAGAAGAGGAGGAGGTGGAATATTGTTAAAAATAAAAATTCGTCTTTAGACGTTCCACTTAATGTCCCAGAACAGTGGAGCTGCTTTCTCTGTGGCTGTGTCCGCGACTTCCACGACCTCCACGGCCGCCTCGTGCTGGTCAGGAAGTGAGGCGACCGGGCCTTCGTCCATCGAATGTGCTGGAGGTGGGAGGAAAAACAGAAGATATAAAGGATCACAGCTGTAATAAGAGCTGCTTATGTTCCAGATCAGCCTGCTCTCCTGAACACACCACGATGTAGCATCACGATGTAGCACAACGATGTAGCACCACGATGTAGCATCATGATGTAGCACAACGATGTAGCACCACGATGTAGCATCATGATGTAGCACAACAATGTAGCACCACGATGTAGCATCATGATGTAGCACAACGATGTAGCACCACGATGTAGCATCATGATGTAGCACAACGATGTAGCACCACGATGTAGCATCATGATGTAGCACCACGATGTAGCACAA